>PVJA010021843.1:0-28637 GCA_004027025.1 Myocastor coypus
GTGATGATGGTGATGATGGTGATGATGATGGTGATGGTGATGATGATGGTGATAATGGTGATGATGATGATGGTGGTGATGGTGATGATGGTGATGATGGTTAAGGATAAACGCAACCATATAGTAACATATGTTGTAATATACACGGAACCCTAACAGACACGGTGCCCCTCCTGGCTCCAGACTCACTGAGGCAGTCCCTCCACTTGGTCTGAGGAAGGAGGATCACAGGTTTGAGTACTAACTGAGCAGCTTAGCGAGACCCTGTCTCAAAACAACAACAATAAAAAAGTTGGATGTGGAACTCAGTGTACATGCCCCGAGTTCAGTTCCAGAAGCCCACAAGGAGCTGTGCGTTATACACTAAATATTCCTGAGGTCTTAAAACCAACCACTCACTCACTAGCCATAGTATGGCTACCTAACAGGCCAAGCTGGGTCAGCCCGTTAGTGTCCCACCCACGGAGCAAGTTTGAACCTGGCCCCAGCAATGTGCCATGACTGACCCACCACCTCAAAGCTATGCGGCGGTCCATAGCATCAGCCAAGAAAGTGACATTGCAAGGGACAGGACCCACAACAGCTGTCTGTCCCAGGGCTCAGATAGCACATGCTCTTGCCTCTTGTGGTACATTGTAATTTATCAGGCCGCATGATTGAGCACCCCACACTGGCTGTGAGTCTGTCTGGTATGACTCTCAGAGACGTGGAAGCTATCACAGCACGAAATAAAGGTCCCACACGGTGTGATCCAAGAGAGAACACAGTCAAAGGTGACAAGCGAACGCGGGTTACATTCTGAGTGGAAACAACGGTAGCTGGAAATGACATTTTAGAAACAGGTAGAGAATTTGAAGGGCTGGGGAGATAGCTCAGTGGCTTCAGTGTTTGCCTGGTAAGTGTAAGGTCCTGAGTTTGATCCCTGGCACACCCACAAAAAAAGGAAGAATTTGAAATGTGATTCTTAGTTTAGAGTAGGTTCGATTATCCAATAACATTCTTTACCTGGGTGTGATAACGGTGTTAGCCTTTGTAGGAAATTATCTGTTCCTAGGCTATCCGTGCTAAACTGGCAGTGTGGAAGAGAGAAAAAATATGCAAGAAAGACGCACAAATAGACACAACTGGCCTGTCGAGCCAGAGGCTGTGCAGGTGTTTGTTGTAGCCTTCATGAAACCCTCATGTAATTGTAGTTTTTCATGTTAGTTTTTAAAACTGTCATTTCAGAGTTTATTTGATCTTTTGCACCATTCTAACCACGAGTGAGTCTCAAGCCAGTCTCTGGCTAGGTCCACGGTTGACACTCCTCTTGCTTCTTAATTTCCTGATCCTCCGGGAAAAGTGAAATTTTGGTAAGGTGACTTGCACACAGTTGATCGTAATTCAAACAGCCCTTCAGATGCGTGTGTGTGGCTTTCGTTTCTTTCACACTGTTAGCCACCAATTTGCCATGGTTTGGTGACATGGTTTGCTCCTTTGCCAGAGCTGAACTTTATTATTTAAACATTACGCCATCTTCTACATTCGGTAACGATTACTTCTTTTTCCAAAGTCAGAAAATCTTGAGGTCTTTCACCAAATGAGGCTGGCTTGCTTTCAGTTTGGAAATGTAAATGAAAACTACTTTTAAAAGTCTACCGCCTGCTAAGACAAGCTCAGGGGGCAGGGTTCAATCCCCTGCACCACATGAAGCACTGGCTCCACCCCTGGGTGCGCTGAGCTTGTGACTGAGTCCTGGCATGGAGATGCACACCTGTAATCCCAGCACTGGGGAGGCTGAAACAGGAGGATCACTAAAAGTCTGACCTGCATAGTAAGACCCTGTACCAAATACATAAAAAGAAGGGGGGGTTTTGGAAGTCCACTATGTAAAACACATTTGAGCAGCTTATTCTAGATACTTGTGTTGTTATACTCAGCATGGTACCAACTGCACTTAGGGAGCCCCTGGTAAGCATCCAGCTGTGAGATTTGCCATGACCCTCCAGGCAAATGAAACATTGCTAAATCCCGTCAGGGAGATGTTGAGGAAAACACGGTGTTAGAAGTGTTCCATTGTTCAACCTCAGTTTAAACAGTGGAGAAATAAACAGCAGAGAGGCAGATAGGCATGGAAATGAGGTCAGGTGCACAATAGCTGAGAAGATAGGGGACTTCAGCGGGACACAGGGGACGGGGGCCGGGCTCAGCGTTCTCCAGCTCCTCGGTGGAAGAGATTGCTTCTTATGGCCAACCAAAGCGCCACGTCATGAAGTCACTCTACTAACCCCGAGTAATCCTGCAGTTGCTGGCCATGATATAGCTTCGTAAAATCTATTTTCAATTTAATTGTTTTAAATGTAATTATGCACGATAGCTAATGTTTATTTGTGGAAAATAATTGGAAAGGAAGGGCTAGACCTGCCCCTTTGCCTTATCAGCTGGCTGAGCCCCAAGGATTCCCAGAGCAATCCTTACACGGGCCCAGGGACAACAAAGAGAAAGGTAGGTGTCCACCTCCACAAGTCCAGTGGGAAAGAGAGGAGATGGCCCTCACAGGTCCTGTCCGGCTTCCTCTCTCTTGAGCTTTTCTCCCCCACAAGACCCCTCCACCTGCCTGCTTAGTGCGTTCTCGCCAGGAGCTCCCCCTGCCTCTGCTCCGGTGCCTGGATCCTAAAATAGCGTCAAAGCCCGTTGAGCTGGTTCCCAAGGTGCCATCCTTTGTTGAAGTGACAAAGGGCTGTGGATAATACATGTGACACATGCCAGCATACGAAAGGACAGACTTCTTCAGGCTGCTAAAACTTAGACCAACACCAAGTACCTCATGGAAGGAGAGCTGAGACTGAAAATTGTAGACCCTGAAAAAACAAACAAACAAACAAAACAAGAGACTTGGGGGTCGTTACTGGCCTACTAAGGTCCATCAGAAAGCAAATACTGGTCACATTTTTCTTGATTCCCTATCTTACATACATTTGCAGAAGACTTCTATTTATTTTCAACTAGACTCATCATGTTCATTTAATGGGCCAAAATGTAACTTCTTGATAAAAAGAAAGAACTTTATCTTCCTGATAACTCTAAGCCCAATTCCCAGCAAACCTCCCAGGGTCAAAATAAAGAATTAACCAAGAAGCTGATAACCATTTCCTGAGTACCTGCTAGGAACAGAGCAGATTTTGTAGCTCAGCCTCACCCTTCAAGAGCTCAGAAATATTTATTTTCTTCCGTTGATTTTTTCTTTTTTTTCAGAACCAGGGATCGAGCTCAGGACCTTACACTTGCCAGGCAGGCACCTGTGCCCCTAAGCTATCTCCCTAACCCCTCTTCATGCTGATGTAAAGCATCATATGAATTCTTTTAGTAGTATTCTGCTCTCCTAGGGGGGGAAAAATAGAAACTTTTCAACATTAGAGGCCTTGTTAAAGTTAATGCCCAAAACCCAGAAAAGCCGGAGCACTCATGCCAGTCACAAGAAGCATAAGGAACCATGGCAACGAACTGAAATGGGGTGACCTGCAAACTTTGGGGACAGAAAAGGGATGCTAGGGAAAAACTAGGATGACCTGAACATAGGTCTGAGTCCACGACAGCATCAGCGTTCCTTCCTTCACCGACAGTGCAGCCACGTGCCAGCCACGGAGGAAGTGAGGAACTCAGCTCTGGCTACACACGGCTAAAAATCTAAGACCTGTTCTAAAAGTCTTACCAGAAAAATCAGATGCTCACCACCAAACGAAGGCCATTTCATCTCTCAAAGATTCTGACATGGACTCACACTGATGCATGAAACTCACAGAGCTGGGGGGGATCCTGGATCAGGCTCTGCGTGGACCAGTGCTCCAGGTCAGGTACCTTGACCACCGTGCCACAGCACCAGGCAGGCCTTCGCAAGGTCTCAAGGCACACTCCTGAGAAAGGCTTTGCCTTCTGCATGGGACTGTGCTCTCGTTCTTGACATTTTCACTCTTTCAAGTCATTCGCAACACGTTATTAGAAATTCAATGCGTAACAATGTGGATTTGCATTTCACGAACGGCTCGCGATGTGGAGCATTTCTTCATGTATTTATAGGCTTGTTGATTCCTCTGAGAAGTGTGTGCTCATTTCAGATGCCCGCTTCTGGATAGAGTCTTAATTCTGGGACCCTAGTGCTTTTTAGTGCTTTATAAATCCCTGGCCATGACTCTCCAGATGGCTGACACTGACAATAGTTCTAGAAAGCACTGTGCATGGTTTCAAAGTAAATCCTGAGGGGATTTGACTGACCTTGGGAGGTACAAAAACTACATGTTTTGTTATACAGGTCTAGCTTTAACTTGCCTTTAACCACCCAGCAGAAAAGTTTAAACATGACTCATAAGACGAAAAGCTAGATTAGTGTGCTGAACTGTAAAAGGCTTACATCAACAGCTTCCGACATCACCAGTTCTACCAATAACCCACTGTGATTATGGAATATTGGATTATGTATACAATTACTTTCTTTTAGTTCAATTAGAAGAAATTTTTTGTACCAATAATGATTAGAAAAAACTTCATGTCTACACCCTGTGCTCTGTACAACTACAGTGAGGACAACAATATGCATTGCATCAATTATTGGAAATGTACTACACTATTGTGTTTTTGAGAAAATAAATAAATAAGAAAAACAAAGGAAAGCCACAGGGATCTCAGCACTGTGGAGTGTAAGGTCTCAGGAGGGGAAGGCCGAGAGCAGGTGATGAAGACCGGCAGGAAGATCCCAGCACAGGGCTCATCCAGGCCACCATGGCTTTCAGCTCCTTCTTTTCCTCTAAATTCTACAACATGAGCAAACTCTGTGGCTCATCAGCTGTTAGCTTGGATTAGTGGTCTTTTGCAAATGCCTTGTTTTAGTTTATTGTTTTAAATCCTAGAGGAAAAGAATAACCCTTGATTTTTCTTTGTGACATTGTCCTTGATACAGCTGGTGCTCAATAAATGTCTCCTGGGCAAATAAGAGAGATGACAGGGAGACCAGGATCATGGTAAATACAGCAGCGTAATCTGCAGACATGCTCAGGACAGTTAAACTGATGCTGGCTGGTTTTGCTCGGGCTCTTTTTGATCTTCACCGCATCCCACAAAGCAGCTCATCCTGCGAGGGCACTGCTCTCCCTCTCCTGCAATCAGCCTCCTGATGAGGTCTTCTAGCGAATTCCAGCCATAGGGCTTTCTTCCAAGCTGCAGTGCTGCCTAAGCTGTACACCCTGAACTGGGCCTAAACAGGAACAGACCAGAGAGGGCCAGGCACAGTCCCCCAGCTCCCCTTCTCTTCTCCTGCCCACCTCCCTTTTCCTGTTCCCCTCAAACAGAGCTAGCTCCAGGCCCCACTGCTGGCAGGGCTGCTCTCCAGTGGGCCTGTGTAAAGCTGTGCCAGGGCCCTGTGACTCACCCAGTGGGTCTAATCACTTCATAGCTGCTAATTTAACCTGCATGCAAATTCTTTTTTTTTTTTTTTTCTTTTTCTTGCAGGACCAGGGTTCAAACTCATGACGTTATACTTCCCAGGCAAGCACTTGTGCCATGCAGCTATCTCCCCAGCCCTCCTGCATGCAAATTCTTGAAGAAGACAATGTTTTGATGTCCTCCTCCTTTTACAGAAGAGGAAAGAAAGCCACAAAGCTGAACTCAGAAACCAGCCTTTGAACCACAGGAAACCAATCAAAGGGAAAGAACCCAAATGCCACCAAGCTCGGTAGAGCACACCTGTGATCTCAGCCCTTGGGAGGCTGAGGCAGGAAGATCCCTGTGACTTTCAGGCCAGCCTGGGCCACATACGCAAGCTCAAGACAAGGTGGCGCTATACAGTGGGAGCCAAACTCAAAAGTAATTTTTAATCTTTATTTATTTTTTGTGGGACCGGGGTTCAAACTCACAACCTTGCGCTTGCCAGGCAGGCACTTGTGCCATGGAGCTATCTCCCCAGCCCCTCAAAAGTAATTTTTAAAAAGAAGAAAAAGCTTCCCAAGGAATTCTATACCCAGTGAAGCTATCCATTGTGAGTAAAGGAAAAATCTTTTTTGGATGTACAGAGAATTTGAAAATGGCATTCTCCTCTGTCCTTTCCTAGGGTACTAGGTACCAAAATGAGAAAGGAGCCAAGAAGAAAGAGAAGGGGGCACAAGTAGTGGCAGAGAGCTTCCTGCTTGCCCAAGATGCTGTGCTCCACCCCCGCTCCCAGCTCTGCAGAAGCGATGGGGGCTGGGGGGCTCTGCTGCAAGCCCCAAAGCTGAGCTTTCAGTTGCGGCAGCACAGACGCACGTTTATTTAGAAATTTGGAGGCTTTGTGGGGGAGACAGCTGGAGGAAGCCGAAAAAACCATCTTTGAGGTTTAGGCTGTGCATACAGAAAAGCGGAAGGCTCCTCTTACCTTCAGGCGCGTGTTTGCACATTTTGTAAGAATGAAAATTAGCAAGCGGCTTCTGCTGGCCACCTGAGCTCGCTTCTTCCTCCTGACCCTGTTCCACAACTCTCCGGAAGTCGCCTTCCTCACAGTCCCCCTAGATTCCCACCCATGCCCCTGTCCACTAAACTAGCACTTGCGGTTTTTATCTGCCATGCACGGTGTGCAGACTGATGAATACACGAATGTGTCAGGCAATTCCTGCCATAAATAATTCCCAGATAAGTTGATGGTACACGCCTGTCATCCTGGCACACGCCTGTCATCCCGGCACTCGGGAAGCTGAAGCAAGAGGAGCACTGCGAGTATGAGACCAGCCCGAACTACAAAGCAGGCTCAAGGCCAGCCTGAGCTGCATAGCGAGACCCTATCTCAAAAAGACCAAAATAAATAAATGAATAATAAATAAATAAATCCCCACATGACTAAAGAGGGATACAATGAAGAATTAAACCGCATAATAAATGACCAAGAAGGTGGCGTGGCTGATATTGTTACAGACAAGGAATAAAAGGCAATTCTTCGACGACCGTGACTAAGCAAAGCTCCAGGGGCAAAACAGGGTGAGTGCATGGTGTGGAGCCGCTGCAGGATTCTTCCCTGGGCAGATTGCAGCGGTGTTTCAGCAGACAAAGTGAGTCGCAAAGCTCAGCGATCCCAGTAGCAGAGAACCCTGAGGCAGGAAAACTAACACGGAAGCTCCTTCAGCCTGAGCCTGTTGACACATACCAGCAAGCACAGCACCTGGGAAGCTGCGGCAGGAGGATTTCAAGTTCAAACTCAGCCCGGGCAACTTAGTGATGTTGCAAAACTAGGTTTCAAAATAAATAAAAATAAAATAAAATAAAGAGTGGCGCACGGTCTGGGGGTGCAGCTCAGGGCTATGAAGGTGACCTCACTCTCACAGTGAGCGTGGAGTGTGCCCGGCTGGTGCCAGGCTTGATACCAGGGGTCAGGGTGAGGTGGTGTCTACCCCAGGACCTGCATTCAGCCGGGTAAAAGGCAGTGAGACTGGCAGTGGGAAAGGAACGAAAGCATTGTTCTGCTTTGCCCCTGGCTGACTCTTCAGCCCTAGGAGAGAGCCAAGCATCCAGGCCTTCACAGAGGTTCACTACTGAAGTTCCAGTTCTCTAGAGGATCGTGAGGTGACGCGGTGACCAGGCTGTGCACCCAGGTGATGTGCTCTGATTCAATCTGTGTGAAGCCGGGAAGCTCACAGGGTATGCTGCTTAGACTGCCTCAGAATCACGGGGGTCATAGCTTTTCAATTCTTTTTTTTGTACACGGCCTCACTATGCAACTTGGACTCCTGCCCCGCAAGTTGCTGGGATTACAGGCACCTGTCACCGCGCACGCGCGTGGTCTCCATTGCCGGCTCTGCGCGCTCAAGCGTGGAGCCGGAGCAGCAGGTGGGGCCAGGAACCGAACCTTGGCCCCTGTGCTCTCCCTAAGCAAGCGCTTAGTCTGCTGAGCTGTGCTGCCAGCCCTCATAACTTTTCAATTCTAACACACACACTTCTTCATCTTTTTACATATTCGATATCAAGAAATCTTAAACCCATGACAATTCTCTTTTAGGGTGGAGTTATTTTTTTCTTTTTCGGTAGCATATAAACTAGTGTTGCTTCCTGCAATAAATTAGAGTTGATTAAAATATGACGTCTAAGCCAGAGTCTCGTCTTGCCAGAAGTCTGCACAGCCAAGCAGGGCCGACACCCCTCACAGACTCCACCGTCATTGTCTTTCTTACCCACCTTTGCGCGTCCACTGTGGACTAGCTTAAAAGCCTCCTCCTGTTCCCGAGTTTGCTCCCTTCCACCAGCCATCCATCCCCAGCCGGGTCGCCGCTGCCAATGTCCCCCGAGACGATGTCTAAAGTCCACAGAGGGTGCATGGAGGCTCTCAAGCTCTTTCTACCCCCTTTCTACCCCCCTGCTAACGCTGTCCTCCCTCCCCTACCTTTCCACGTGTTCGGTCCTCGCTCATCTCTTGTGATCTACGATACCATCAATGCTAAGTCACCCCTCTGTTTTATGAAACATTAAGAAAGGAAAAGGGGCAGCGCCCAACCCAGGGAGGCTGTGGTGAATTAGAAAGGCCCGCGGCGGAAGTAGGGAGTTTGGGGGTTCCCTGGGGAGGGTGCCCTTGAGTGCTGAGGTGAGGACGCGAGGCGGCCGGGCGGCAGAGGGGGACAGGGCACCACTGTGGATGGAAATAGAGGTTTCGGCAGAGCACGCTGAGCTCTGCGGCTGCCGCCCCCCACCCCAGATCCCCCGCAGAGGCAGGGAACCAGGCCTTCCTACTTTCCTACCATCTCGTCATGACAGGTGGGGTGCAGATGCGAGCGAGGCAGGCAAGTCCAGAAGCTTGAAGGAAGTCACGCGCTACAGCAAACACGAGCCAGGGAGACTCGGGCTTACCTGCTGCCCAGGTACACCGGGGCAGTTTGGCTCAGCGACCAGGCACCCATGGCTGAAGGCATTTCCCGGCCTCCCCTGCGTGACACCACAGCTGCACCAGGCTCTCCCACGTGGAAGGGGACTCAGCAGCCACCCAGAGCCGACCACGGAGGCATGCCAGGGAAGCCACGCAAAAGCTCGGGGTCTCCCAGACTTGTTCTCAGCGAGTTCCAGGCAAGATGCATGGCAGACACTTCCAGAGAGTCTGGAAGCGCCACGAGGACACTGCTACGCTTGTGCTTTCCTCCCTTAAAGCCGTATGCTTCTGGGATGCAGCTCAGAGGGTCTACAGCCTGTTATTCTGGGCAAGTGTGTTCACAGAACTTAATCCCAGGGGCATTCATGTTGTACTGTCAACGTTCAGGGGCTGAGAAAGCGTTGCCAAAGGAGGTGCCATCCCTACTAGCTCCGGTGACCAAGCATTTGCTTAAAATTCAGGCTGGGACACCACCCACCCGCCCCCACTGAGGTCTGAGGATGTGGTCCAGGAAGCTGCTTTATGACCAAGCTCCCCAGGAAATTCTTAGACATCTTAACTTCTGAGAAACATAGAATTAGAGAAAATAAAAGTTTCACCCAAAGTAATTCAACTAAGAAAGTAATTTTCATAAGCACAGAATGATTTTTTATTTTATTTTAGGGAAGGGTCTACAGGGTGTTCAGGGTCTCACTACTAGATCAGACCATATGATGCCTCCCAAGAGCTGGGATTACATGCACGTGACACCATGCCTAGTCTCAAATGCCAGTCTTAGCCCACCCCAGGGGCGGGGCCAGCATGGCAGGCCTGGGAATAGAACCCCTGGCCCCTGCACCCACTTATAGGTGCTTTAATCTGCAGAGCTATTTGGCCAGCCTAGAAAAATGATTCTTGCTTAGTTTTGTGGAGCTGCTTATGGTTTTGTTTTTGGAACTTTTGTTTGTTTATTTATTTTTATGGCCGGCTCAGCCTGCCCTGAGGGCAGAGCTGTCACAGCATGTGGTGCCAGGGATCGAACCGCAGTCCCTGCAGCTGCCCAAGCTTCCTTAAGCAGGCGCTTTAGACCACTGAGCCATCCTGCCAGGCCCCGATGGTTTTGTTTTTGTTTCTGAGACAGATTCTCATTACGTAGTACAGACTGGCCTTGCGCTTGCTTGTTTAGCCGGGGCTGGCCTTGAACTCCTGGTGCGCCTCCTGCCTCAGCCTCCTGAGTGCTGGGATGACCGGCACGCATCAGCACGCACGGCTCTTGCCTAGTTTCTCACATATAGTTAGAAATTTATTTATACAGTAAGGTAGTCTGTGCATTTGGCTTTGCAGATTCTCTATAGATGCCTGCACTGTTATTTCATAAGTTAATTTTCCATTGACTCCTCTTCCCTTATTTCTGCCTAAATTTTTTTAAACCTGAAGCTTCTCTTTTAAGAAATATGATCAGAAAATTTGCTTCCAGTTGCACTGCATTCTCTTTGAAGCTGAGTAACTTCTCCATTTTATTTTATATCATAGTTCTCATACTTGGGAAATCCTTTACACTCCCTGCTAAAATCATTAAGTCAATGTCCTCGATTTAATCTCTCAGGCTGGCCCAGCCGACTCTGAGTCACTGTAATCTTCTAGGTCAGACAGGAAAAGAATTGACGTCCTTACAAAACACCACTGCGTAAAAGTCTCTGGGAACATGGCAGGTGAGCACACGCGGCCGTGGAATGAGCTACGAGGAGCGCCCCCGGTGAAGGGAGACCCTGGCGCCTTGTGCTGAGCCCCAGGGGTGTCAGGGCATGAGCTGTTGAGGGCCTGTGACACACTTTCTTTGCATGACATCTCAGTGAGTTATTAAGATGTTTCCTCTCCAGAAAATCAAGCAGCCCAGGACAAGTGGTGATTTGGCATATGCTATGCTTGGGGGAGAGTTGGAGTTGGGGCTTCCAGTGCAAGCAGGAAGGCTGGACTGCCGCTGAAAACCGGGGTACAGAAGTACGCATGCCTTCCCCTTCTCACCCGCAACAGGAAAAACATTTTGCAGAAAAATACACACAGTCTGTACAGCCTTGGACCTAGCCAGCTCCTGTTTCCAGCTTTGGCTTTTTAAAAGAGAAAAAGATAAAAATGTGGCTCCCATGGCCAAGCTGGTTTATCTCTCTACACTGTGCATGGGACAAAAGTGAATTATAATACAAGCATGTGTGGCAGTCCTGCAGGGGACCCAGGCTTCAAACAACAGAAAAGGCATTGTTAACCTTCTACTTAATGTTGTAAATTAAAATCAATATTTCCACATCATCCATGACATATAGAAAAAGAGAAAGAAATAAATGACAGCTGACAACTGGATATTAGTGAGATAGGCCCAGAAAACCAAGTGACCAAGTGTTAGACACCTTTCTCTCTCTCTGTCTCTCTGTCTCTCTGTCTCTCCGTCTCTCTCTCTGTCTCTGTCTCTCTCTCTCTCTCTCTCTCTCTCTCTCTCTCTCTCTCTCTCTCTCCGTCTCAGTTGACCACTGTGTTAGTCTATACTGCCGAGGGTATGGGATCTTATGTATAGCAAATCTAGGAAACAACAGTAGGCCCAAGAATCAGATATGGAAGACCTGGTAAATCTTAAGGTAATTTGTGTCAGGCGCTGGGAAGATAGCTCAGCAGCCCAAGAGCCTGTCTGGCGAGTGCAAAGATCCAGGTTCGATCCCTGGCGCTGCATGCAGGGCTGGTCACCGAAACCCAGCTTGGTGGTGCACACCTGCGATCCCAGTGCTGGGGAGGCTGGCACAGCAGGATCACTACGAGTCTGAGCTGCATAGTGAGAACCTGTGCCAAATACATAAGTGTCTTAGTTTTTACTCATTGCTGAGACAAATGCTTAATACTCAAAATGAAGGAAAGAAAGGTTTATTTAGCTCACAGTTACTGGAGGTTCCATAATTTAAAGCAGCCTGAATTACATAGGACCTAGAGCTTGAGACTACGCCGCCATGTCCAGGATGATTCACTCCATGTCTCCAAGAGAGACCACCGCCTGCAGGGCGGTCCTCTGACAGCGCGTGCTGTCGGTTTAACCGGTCAAGCCTCTCTTGGCCCCACTCCTTAGGCCCTGCCCTGGTCCTTAGGCCCCGCCCCATGATTCACAGGAGGGGGGACAACTACATACAAACCATAACGTATCTCTTTCTCTTTTCGCTCTTCCCACGGGTTTCAGTCCTCGGTTCAGAGTTTCACTGGATGTCAGGGACCCGAATCCTTCCTCCCTTTCCTCCTCACACTGCTCTATCTCAGCCTCCGGACACCACGCCTTGGAGAGGTTGTTTCTCTGCCATTCACCACGCCACCATCTTTCCCAAAACCCTCAGCCTCCTGTGAAACTCTGTAGGAGTATTAGGATCCATGCCTCCACTATGGAGATCATCGTATATAGCACAAGCAACACATTTACCTACCACACTCCTAGTAAAGAAAAAAAAAAAAAAAAAATATATATATATATATATATATATATATATATATATATATATATATATATCAGTTTAGCAGTTGGGGCCTGTCTTGGCCATGGCCCCTCAGCCCCACCCTGGTCCTATATATCATACACACATATATAACACACACACACAAACACACACACACATACTTCTTGAATTTTCTAAGTTTTTGCTTATTCACACTGTTCTATTTCTTACCCTATGACCTCTCTTCAAAATTAAACATTAAACATTCTGCCCAATAATGATATAGAGATCAACTAAGATGATGGATCCTGCCCAAATGGGAAAAGATTGGAAAGATGAAAAATCTGTAGTTCATGACTACAGATTTGATGGTTTGATGACTCTCAGGCGGGTCCTCCTACCTAAACTGCACAACTCTTCTTCCCTTATTTCCTTAAAACTAGCTTACAAACACATCCCATGTACCCCATTGTACTTTGGGGTTTTACAAGGGGAACAACACAATACAGGACGCATTTTTTAGGTCAATACCAGACAGTTAACTGTAAGATTATTTTATAATGAATCATCCTGAGAATCATGGACAAAGAGTGCAAGAAATCTGTCCACACACAGAAGACCAAAGACTCTAGCTGAGGGCCCGGGTCTCACGGTCATGTCATGCATGAATCCAGCTGGAAACTCAGAGCCCAAAACAATGCCTCCCAAACGACCAGCTGGAGGCCTAGAGCCCATGGCAATGTCTCACGCAGACTTGCTTCACAGATCTGTGCTGGAAAGGGCCAAAGGTCAGTGGTGGAAGCTAGAAAGCCTGCGCCCGTGGGATGAAGGATCTGGGCCAGTAGGCTGGGATGAAGGATCTGGGTGGAGGATCTGCACTGGAGCCAGGAAGCAACACTCAAGGGAAGCACCAGAGCTCCCTTGTAAAGTGCCACAGCCATCCTCAGGAACGGTGAGGTCCCGAGCGCTTCCAGTGATGAGGAAAGCTGAGTTCCCCTCAGGAAAGCCAATGTGACATGTCTCTCCAGACTGACCAGTGCACCGTTTTCCCCTCTGGAGCCAGGAAGTGATACTCAAGGTAAGGACCAGAGCTCCCCCAAAGTGAACCACAGCCATTCCCAACGACAACACCAAGGTCCTGAGTTCTTCCTCTGACCAGAGGAGCCAAGTTCACCAGGAAAGCCAGCATGACAAGGTCCTCCACAAGAACGGCCCAAGAGAACCAGAGCTTCCCTGATAGGCTCCCTTCTGCTCTCCAGTTCTGCTTCTTACGCTGCTGGCAACAACCCTCAGGCGGGCCTCCCACACCAGCACCACACCCGTTCAGCTCATCAGGGTACAATAAGTTGGCCACCAGATAACAACCCACCGCCCTAACAGGTAGAGACCCATCATGTGGCAATACTGTGTTCTTAAGGAGCCAATGACAGAACCAGGGAGTACAAGCAAAGCAGGCGGAACTGCGTGCTCCTCCCGCCACAGCGCCTCTTTTGTGAGTTGCCGCCTGAACTTTGGCCCTTTCTTGTGTAACACACAGATGTGGGACCAAGTTGTCTTCAGGAAATTCCAGTCCTGAGGAACTGAGGAGTTCTCCAACACTCCTTTCCTTAAGTTTATGGCCGGAGTAGAAAATTCTTACTTATTTATTGTTAACCAGGACTTCTTGGAGTCTTATCATGGCATGATCAGTGGATTGACTCACCGTGTCACAAATGGTGCGTGCATTCCTACAAGGCAGGAATGCAGCCTTCACAGAAACGAACTCTAGTCAGCGATAAGGCAAGTGAGAGTCGCCCGTGTCCTTGGAGGACTAAGCACACCAGCTGATGCGATGCACGCTCCCTCTTATACCAGCAGCTCCTCATCCTTCTACCCCACAGCAGACCAAAGATGGGAGCTGAACCTTCCGACAGCTGGGAGTCCTACTAGGATCTTTACACTCCATATGGAAAGCACAGGGCTGGGGAGACAGCTCAGTAGTCTAAGTGCCTGCCTGGCAAGCTCAAGGACCCAGGTTCAATCCCTGGCACAGCATGCCATGCAGGCCCTGGAACCCCAGGCGTGATGAGCCAGCCACCAAAATCTGACATGGTACCACATACCTGTAATCCTCGTGCTGAGGAGGCTGAGATAGGAAGATCTCCATAAGTCTGACCTGCATAGTGAGACCTTGTATAAATAAACAAATAAGATTTTTTAAGAAAGAAAACACAAAGGTCAATTGCTATTCTTCAAGCATTTGGTGGAGAGAGAACAGAGCGGAGGCATGTACCCTGCAGCAGGGCTTGTTCTCAGCCAGCCCTGCACAGTTGTCAACCTGACTACAGAGCTGTGAGCTCTACCAGACTATCTCCAGGGTCAAACCCAGCTGAGAAACCCGGAAGAACAGCGAGCGGACACAGAAGCAGGGAGAAGAGCTGTAGGGACTTGGCGAGAGGACAGAGTTTCTAGCTGTGTGCGGGAACCTGAATTTAGGATTCCTACTTAGGTGTTCGACCCAGATGGGATTGTAGTACTTGAATGCAGCAAAATAACCCAATATAGTCTAATAGTCCATAATAGTAGTGAATTATCAGCACAACTGGAAATTGTCAGAAATTGTTTGTTTGAACCTCTTACAGCTTAGCATATTAATATAGCTTTACTTTTTATACCTTGTGGTTATACTTCTCTGCTCGATGATTAAGATCAAGTTAAGGCAAGATCTATGTAACTAAAAATGTAACTTTTTTTTAAAGAATTTTTTAGCCGGGCGTGGTGGCTCACGCCTGTAATCTCAGCACTCGGGAGGCTGAGGCAGGAGGATTGGTGTGAGTTCAAGACCAGCCTGGGCTACAAAAGTGAGCTCAAGGCCAGCCTCAACTGCATAGCGAGATCCTGTCTCAAAAAGACCAAAAAAAAAAAAAAAGAATTTTTTTATTTTATTTATTTATTTTTTTCTTGTTTCAGAACCTTTATTTGTTTATTCACTCATTTTTATGGCCAGCTCAGCCCACCCCAAGGGCAGGGCTGGCACAGCATGTGGTGCTGGGGATCGAACCGTGGTCTCTGAAGCCGCCCAAGCTTTCCCAAGCAGGGGCTTTAGACCACTGAGCCATCCCGCCGGGCCCGTAAAAATGTAACTTTTGTATCTGACAAGGCCAGTGAAATCTCCTCAGGATTTATCCTGGAACCAGGTACAGCATCTTATGGATCTTTTGTTAGTGTCAGCCATCTGAATGAGTCACGGCCATTGCTTAACCAATCTGCTCTCTGTGAAAGTCTGAGAGGATTTTTTTCTTTCTAGATGACTCTGCTTAGGCACACTGTACATCACTGGTCACTTACTTCTGACCTTGGCCATTTTGATTAACATTAGAACCCTAGTTGACTCCTACTCTAAAATGAGTAACTAGTACCCATAGGGTTGAAACTGATGCTGGAAAGGCATTATCTGGAAAGGACTGCTTTGGGGGTGCTATTCCCCTCTCCCCTTACAACTTCACAGGGAGCAGTGAAGTACCCCTGGTTCCCAGGCTTGGACATTCAGGAAGGCTGGAGTTGAGTGACTCTCCAGGTCAGGTGTGACCCACAGGTCTGACCACCACTGGGCAAGTGCCCTAGGCAACTGTAGCTCATAGCAGAGAGGCAAAGCATCCTCATGCCTGATAGAACTCAATGCAGAGCCACAGAATAGTGCATTTCACAAAGACCATCTGGTCCTGTTGGCAGCAGGAACTCCTACTAGTGGAGCAAAGCATCCCCAAGTGATGAAGTTTAATCCAGATCTGTAGAACAAACAGTCAAAAATACTCACTCAGCTCAGCGCTTCGTGAATGCCCTAGCCTGGGAACCAGGGCTACTTCTCTCTTCCCTCTGAAGTTGTAAGAGGAGAGGGAAAAGCACCCCCAAAGTCAGTCTTTTCCAGATAATGCCTGACAAGAATCAAACCAAAAAATGGTCCTAAGAATATTTTTCTTGATGCAGTTATTGGAACTGTCAAAAATCAAGATCTTGCTGGGCATGGTGGCATACAACTATAATCCCAGAACTTGGGAGGCTGAGACAGGAGGATCAGTGCAAGTTCAAGACCAGCCTGGGCTACAAAACTGAACTCTAGGTCAGCCTTGACTGCATAATGAGACCCTATCTCAAAAAGACCAAAAAAAAAATTAAGATCTTAGAGTTGTAATTCTCCTTCTTATCATGTGCAGCTGTTTTGTGTTTAGTTAGTACCACACAGCCTCTGTCTATAGTAAGCAGGGTTTCTGTCAAGAAATAAACTATTTAGATTCCACTTTTTTGCAACATTAGTGATTTGCCAATACAAGGCTAATCTTATCCCATAAAATAGCTCCAGAGGGATTATCTTGTAAAAGGTTTGTAACATTGTTTATGCTGTGATTGGGGTTTGTGTTACAAGAATCCTGCTTAAAAGCATAATTTTATTCTCTTTTTATTTTTCTCTTTGGTAGATAATGTTCTCTGTTTTGTTTTTTTTTTTGTCTTTTTGAGACAGGGTCTCGCTATGCAGTTGAGGCTGGTCCTGCGCTCACTTTTGTAGCCCAGGCTGGTCTCGAACTCGCACCAATCCTCCTGCCTCAGCCTCCCAAGTGCTGGGATTACAGGCGTGAGCCACCACGCCCAGCTCTAATAGATAATGTTCTCTGAAAACTCAAGAAGACTATAGTCCCTTGTATTTAGAACGTGTTCCCACATAAAAAGAGCCTGGTACAAAGACTCTGAGTTTGACCCCCAGGACTGCAGGAGGCAGGGCGGTAAGGGGTGGTTACAGCTCTTTATTAGTGAAGAGCAAGAGTCTTCATCTAATACGGCCTGACTGCTGTTATATTCTTGGAGAAACTAAGACATGGACACGTTGAGACTGACCCAGGCCTGGGATCCACCCACGCAGCGCACTCAGCCATGGCTCTCCGCGGTGCAGGCCGGCAACATTCTCACCCAGCGTTCCAGGAGGCCGCAGCTGGAAGCGCTGACTAGACATCCAGTCACGGGGGTGGGGGCCAACAGGAGAAGAGCTCGACCGCAAAATCTGTAGCACACACATCGCGCGCTGCCAGCACCCACCAGGGCTCAGGTGCCTAGGGGCCCGGATGCTGGGCTGTCCTCCTGAATGGGTATTCTGTCCTATCGAAGTCTATTGTTTCTCGGAGCCCGAGTCTAACAATGCCCCATTGTGGCAGAGACAGGCCGAGGTGGTTAAATCCCAGTTTTCCAGGCCTCTCCCTTCATTTTCAGTCTCCCTGACCGAACCCCTTAGCAGGGTTTTGTGCTCCTAGTCCAGAGGACCACCCCGCTGGCCATGTAAGGAAGGCTTGTTTCTAGGCCCACCAAGGTGGGCTGGGACGCTACAAACCTCCGATTTTTTATTATGCATAAAGACTATATTTTCAAAGAAATCTCATAAGAAAAACTATCTCTGGATTGCTGCAGCCTGCTGCCTGCCTCTGGGACACTGAGAACAAGCCACACAGCCAGGAGATGCACACCAGGTCTTTGTACCAGTCAGTGGATGTTTGGATGTTTTCATTTTAAAGGAATTCAGTGGCCAAGTTCGACTGCAAGAGACTGTTTTGCCTGAAACGGACATCTATTCACTAAGTGGATTTTAAAATCTCAGAACTGAAAGATCCATCCATGGCTACCAGGTGTGCTTGTTGCGCACAGATTTCTGGGTGGTGGGAATATTCCTGTGACCAGAATCTGCACCAGGATGAGGTAACCAGCCACCTGGAACAGGCTTGGGTTGGGGTCGGGAAATTTGATGCGCTCGTGCCGTGTGTCCCGTGCTACGTGGAGCCGGTGCAGAAGTGTACGGGGGTAGTGTGAGGGTTACTGGGTGGTCCTGACGGAGCAAAAGGGAGAGGGGACCAAGTGTCCCCTAAGTGGAGAGTTTCGCGCTGCCAAGGTGTTCTATGAACTCCGCCTTTTGCTCCTTGCTGAAGCAACTGAGGTAGAAGCTGTAGGTACAGGCGGGCCTTGGCGCTGCTGGCCCAGAACCCACTGCAAGAATGCTTGCCTGAGCCAGGCCTGGTGGTGCACGCCTATAATCTCAGCACTTGAGAGGCTGAGGCAGGAGGATTGGTGCAAGTTCAAGACCAGCCTGGGCTACACAAGTGAGCTCAAGGCCAGCCTGAACTGCATAGCCTGACCCTGTCTCAAAAAGACCAAAAAAAGGAAAGAAACTTGCCTGACCTATAGGGATGGTGACAGGGATGGGGTCTTGGGGGTCTTGGGGTGCTTGGACTGGGCCCTTTCAGAAAGAAAGGTGTATGTGGTGCTTTTCTGTGCCCATATGGGAGGCCTAAGGCACAACTGTAGAAAGAAAGCACCCCCTGTACCCCATCTTCCCTGGGCAGCTGGGCTAGCATCTCAATCTCTCTGCTGTCTCCTCTTTCATCTTGTGTGGCCCCCGGGTTATTGTTAAGGAAGAAAGAGACCCACTGTAGGTGAGGCTGCTTTATAAAAGTAAGTCATCTGTGAGTTCAAGACCAGCCCAGGCTATGTAGTGAGCTCAAGGCCAGCCTGAACTGCATAGCAAGACCCTGTCTCAAAAAGACAAAAACAATTTAAGTCGCCTGGGTTTTATGTCAAACCTTTCAAGAAGGATGGCGCCTAAGTCCACGGCCGCTGGTCCCAGGTGGCTGAGTCTCTTTCGGCCCCACCACCTTCACCTGTTTACGGGAATTAGCTGAGGGCTTCACAGCTGCACCTGAGTGAGAATGGGAGCGTTAGGGACCCAGGGCTCAGGCCCACCAGGGAGTCCATTAAGTCCAGGCTCTGAGATAAGAGGAGGAAATCAGCTAAGGGAGCCGGGACTTAGCCATGGGAGAAAAAGACAACTTAGTCAGACCTAGTGTTGGATAAAGAAGACTAAAGAGGCATTTTCTGCCTTGCTTTGGGCTCATGAGGCAAAACACCTGCCCTTTACTTCTCTAGCTATAACCAACCTTCTGGTTCATCCTCTTTGCTAACTGATTGGTAAAGAATAGAAACAGGGGCTGGGGAGTTAGTTCCATGGCACAAGTACCTGCCTGGCAAGTGCAAGGTCATGAGTTCAAACCCTGGTCCCGCAAAAAAAAAAAGAATAGAAACACACGTGCTGTGTATGACACTCATGACCAAATGTGTTGCGGAATCGTCCTCCTGACACAGAAAACCTGAAGCCATGACTCTTCCATGTGAGCTTGTCTGATTTGTGAAGAGTGGATTAGATTGCTTATTATAAAAGAGACATGGAAATTATTTACATGATGGAAGACTGCGGGAACTCAGTGGGTTGGGCGGCACTGCGTGATGCCATTTCAACAGTGACTTACTTCACTGTATAGGGGGGCCTGCAGGCTAGCTCAGTGGTTTAAGCACCTGTGCAGGCAATTCAGTCAGGCCAGGGGATGGCGGCTCAATCCCCAGACCCGCCCTTAAAGAGGCAGCCTGAGCCAGCTCCCCGAAAAAACCTTCTTCACATTGCATAATTTCCAAGAATGTCACTGTCTCTAAATAAGAAAATGCTTGTCATCTCGAACTACTTTGGTGCCTCCGTATTCTGGAAGAAGAGCTTTATCTCCAATTTTCACACTATCTGGTTGGCTCTCTCTGCCCTTTCCCTAAGAGCCGAGCCCCACAGCTACCACATTTGCCTGTAGCACTTTGCCTGGAGACTTTTGTGGAAGCATAATGTCTCCTTTGGTGACAATTTCGGTGGTGCTCCTTTCAACCAATATGCAGTCAAACAGCAGGAGGAACTTCCCAGAAGCCTGTCCTGCCTCGGCTCCTACACTGCACCTCACCCTCCAGAATCCTAAATTATTTCTTTCATTTAAAGTACAGAGTAAGCTACATCCTTTAACGACAGGGGGCCATCGCTTCTCCTTCTCACTCACTCCCTCCTGGACTTTTAGCAAACTCTGAGTCCCATCATCCTAGGGTCTTGGGGCTCCTCTGATCTCCCCCACTGAGCTTTCTAACACTGGCCAGCAGGAAAACCCAAGGCTCCCCTGAGCAAGTTTAGTTCAGCCCATTAAACAGAGCCCTGGTAGCTCCTAGAAGGCAAACTGTGCTGGCTCTGAGCACTTGCCTTTTAAAAGAACTTCCAGTCCAGAGGAGGAGGAGGGAGTCAGAGAAAACAAGTTTTACTATAAGGGGATCAGAGCTCTGGCCACACATGCTAGGGAGGGTGGTAGACAAGAAGCCTGGAACCGGTTCGGCAGCGATTGGTCAGCACTCAGGACCTGGCCGTGTGCTAACATAAGACCAGTTCTCACCAAGTGGACTGCATTGTGAAGAGCTGGAACTCCGAGGACTGTGAGCCGCTTTCTAAACATTCTCATATAATCGGATTTTGTCTGTGGGAGGTGAGAGACCAGCAGCCTGAGACCCAGGCCTCCGTCAGCCTTTACACAATAGGGCTGGCTAAGCCCTCTCTTCAAACAATGTCTTGGCAAACACTTTATCTGATGTAATTAACATGTTCTAATCTTACAGTGGTTTTCTTGCAGGTACTCAGGGAGGCAGGTTAAGCATCTTCCCCAACTGACCTGGGTAGGTTGTGTCCAGTTGAAAGTTGCAGAATTAAACTTTATTAAGCATTGTCTTGGCCCAACAGGTGGCGTCCCAAGTAAGCATGCCCTGCACCCCGACAGACTGGCCCCTGTGGTGAGGGTCTTCTGGTCAGTGCCCACCCTCGAACAACGCCGTCCCCATGCCTGTTCTCCTCCCTGGGCTGGTGGAAGCCGAGGTTCAGGCAGCCTCGTGGGCGCTTGACAAGACCCCGACTGTGCGGTGTGCCCAGCACAGACACTGTCATCAGAATCAGCCTTGCTTGGCAGAAAGTCTGATCATTCCAGACAGAGACAGACAAAGATGGCGCAGGCCAGGAGGCTGTCCATGTGATGGTGTCATTCTATACGGTCAAGGGACAGTGAAGCCTATCTTGACCTGTTAAGGCATTCGGAAATAGGAGATGGATGGGTGACTCACCATGGGCAGCCTGCTCGTTGTCCCCTGGGCTTCCTACTGTGAAAGGATTGACATGGGGTCGGGAACACGTGGCTCGATACAGCATGAGCACAACATGTGTTCAACTTTCCCAGTTCTGTTTCTCTCAGGAAATTCCTCTCTTCTTGTGAACATGTTTTAAATGTGATTCAGGAGCTGGGCGTGGTGGCGCATGCCTATAATCCCAGCACTCGGGAGGCTGAGGCAGGAGGATCAGTGCAAGTTCGAGACCAGCTTGGGCTACAAAAGTGAACTGCATAGCGAGACTCTGTCTCAAAAGACAAATAAATAAATAAATAAATAAATAATTAATTAATTTTAAAAAATAAATGTGATTCAGCTCTGATCCTGTAGTTTGGTTTCCCCTGATTTAATTGGTAGAGATTTTTTTTTTAATTTTTATTTTAAAGACTAAAAATAGCAGAAACAAAGATAGAAAAGTAAGAGTACATTCAGTACAGAATTTCAAAACCAGAAAAATTTAACAATGATTATATTACGTGTTTTCATCATCGGATCAGTTTAGATGAATAGATATAGGTATATAAGACTGATCAAACAATTAAACATTAACACTTTCAATAAACATTTTTTTTTTTAACAATTGACACTCTGCATATTGTCCTCACAACAGTAATACAGAGCACAGGGTGGCAGAGATTTTGAACCTCTTAAAAAACAACAAAGGTACCACTAGCGCCGTACCTAAGGCTATACTGTTACAAGGCTCCCTGCTTCTATTTTTAAGAGTCCTGAACACCTGCTTGGAGGACCCCTGAAGCCCTGCAGGTCTGTTCTTTAGAATAGCTGCTTTGCTGTCTACGCTAGTGTGCAGATCTCTGGCCACCAAACAGCCACTCTGTCCACCCACAGGTTCCAGCCAGGCTCTGTGGGGCAGCCGCCGAGAGGGGGAAGGGCAAAGAGTTCTTCTGGAAAAATTCTCCTGTATTTTATTTCTGTAAATTTGTCTTTTCAGAAGTGGTGAGTGTTTCTGACTTTTATTGAATTCTAGGCAGTCTAAAATGATCAACATGTACACGGACTGAATCGGCATCTGGTTTGGTGTGGAGCGGAAGGTGGGCATCACACCCAGGGCAACTTGGAGACTTGACACAGAGGAAAGCACGGAACTCGTCTGCTGAGCCTCTCTGCAGCCCAGAGCCACCGGCCCTCAGGGTCGCTCTGAGGTCTATATGGATGTTGTGAGGGGTATTTCAGTCGAGCAGAGTCCGTCGTGAACCACGACTTGGACTTGAGCTTGGATACCAGCAGAAAATCCTTTCTTACACCATCTTAATGAGGACCAGCTAACCCGGTCTCTCTCTAGAGAAAGTGGCATTATCAACACCAAGATGATATTGCCAGAAAAAGAAAAACACGAGCCATCTTGTTGAAAGTTAGTATTTATCAGCATGGTGGGTTGCCAACTGATGGCTATACCTTGCCACACCCAGCTCAACTGGACCAGGGTGGCGCTGGGTGTGCAAGCAGCGTAAGAGGCATAACCAGAGAGGAGCTGGTGGTGGCTTCTCCGGAAGCTGCTTGGAGAAGCCGCTGGAGCTGCGGAGGCCGCTGGCTCTCTGGGCGGTTCCTCTAGAGGACCTTGTCATGCTGGCTTTCCTGACGAACCTGGCTGCTCTCGTTGGAGGAGGCCTTCAGGCCCTCACTGTCGCTGAGGGTGGCTGTGGTACTTCTCGTGGAGCTCCAGTGCCTACCTGGAGCGTCACCTCCTGGCTCTGGTTCAGATCCTTCAGTCTGCTGGCACAGACTTGCTAGCTTCCACCACCGACCTTTGGGCCTTCGTGGTACACAGCTTTGAAACAGGTCTGCCTAGGGCACTGTCCATGGGCTCTAGGCCTCCAGCTGGACTCATGGTGGGCATTCTAAGTTTTCAGCTTGACTCGTGCCCTCAGCTGGGGTCTTTGGTCTTCACTGTGTGGACAGATTTCCTGAGCTCTATGTATATGATTCTTTAGGTGATTCATTATAAAATAATCTTACAAAATGTGTCCTGTATTCTTCCCTTTGTAAAACCCCAATCCATGACCACTGGATACTAAGATCTGGCTTCACAAGGAGTCACTCGGTTAAACCTCACACCAGCCCCTGAGATAGGTAGGTACTATACTCACGCCCGCTTCCGAGCTGACGGAACTGAGGTGCCGAGAGGTTAGGAATGTGCTCACGGTCAGATGGTGGGAAACCTCCGGCTGGGATTCCCGCAGCTTCAGACCCTGCGCCTTTTATGGCTGCTTGTGGCATCCGTAAACCACGCCTCATGGAGCTGCCTTTCGGGCTGAGGCCACCTGGGTTTGTGAAATACAGGGTCGGGCCTGAGCTCAGCGAGCTTCCCCTTCACTGAAAGGAACCTGATTTATACTTATATTTGGTTGTCGACTTTGAAATCTTTAAGTCCTTGGGTGAATCAGAAGGAGAAAATGTCACGCATGGGGAAAGGAGGGACAGAAAAGCGCTGAAGAAAATGCTCACCCTCAAGCCGTTCCTCCTAATCAACCGAACGGCTTTTATCTCTTCTACAAATAGGATGGGGCGACCTGAGCCAATCTCATGCCTATGGGGGGGGGGGTGGGCATCGAACTGATGCAGTTCCTGAAGGTCTCTGAACTCACCCCCCACCCCACCTCCACCCCTCCCAAGCAATTAGGCAAATCAAATCTGGAGGGCACAGGAGCCACCCTCCCCCTCTCAGTATTAGCAGAGGAGGGAGCAAGGTGGGAGGAAGCTCTGAGAAGAATTTGGGGAGGACGCAGAGGTCCCAAGTGCGGTGGACAGCTAGTTTCTCCAAGTGTCCCATTTCAGTTTTCTTTTGTGGTAGAGAATCGGGTCTGGAGCTGAAGCTGGCCAGAACCAGAGCACAAAGCCTCTTTCCACGAAGGAAGGCTGCTCTGCCCCTTCTCCAGGTAACACCCTTCCTCTTGCAAAATGATTTCCTGGCCCTCGGGCCTTCCTTTGCCTGCCCTGCCTTGAGACAGCTGAAACCATGAGAGTTGAACCAGAGACCAAAAGGAGGTGGTCGAGGATGTCCAGGCCGAGGGGCGGCAGCCTGTGTGGAGCTCAGGAGCTGAGAGGACACGCGAGCTTGGCCCACGACAGGGTGGTCACGCAGGCGAGCAGAGGGCTCCCAGCCTGGTGGTGTGCTGAATTCACCCGGGGAGCTCATGGGCGTGGTACACTCCTGAGGGACAGCACCAAGGCTGGCGCCGGCAGGTTACACCGTCCCTGGGTCAGGTGTGCTGCGCTTGAGATCCAGAGGCCTGGTGGACACAGAAGGAAGAGGCTGAAGGGGAGCAGAGGGGAGTCAGTGAAGGGGACAGCGAGGAGTGTGCGTGTGTGCGTGTGTGTGTGTGTGTGTGTGTGTGTGTGTGAGAGAGAGAGAGAGACAGAGACAGAGGCAGAGAGAGACAGAGACACAGAGACAGAGAGAGAGAGAGGCAGGGAGAGACAGAGACAGAGAAAGACAGACAGAGACACAGAGAGACAGGCAGAGAGAGAGACAGAGAGAGAGACGGAGAGAGGCAGGGAGAGACAGAAACAGAGAGAGACAAAGAGAGGCAAGGAGAGACAGAGACAGAGACAGAGACAGAAAGAGATACAGAGAGAGACAGACAGAGACAGAGACAGAGAGACAGAGATAGAGAGACAGGCAGACAGAGAGAGAGAGAGAGATCCGGCCTAGGATCAAGCCCAAGGCCCCATTCCTACTGAACAAAAGCCCAACGCCTGACTTCACCTGCCACACCAGGATTTTCTCTGTTTTGAACTTCAGAGAGGGATCCCCGGAGGCTGCATGTGGGTAAATAATGAAGGAAAAGAAACGGCAACGCAGCGCTGGAGACGAGGCAGCAACCGGCAGCCTCTTGCCCGGCCCAGCCGAGGCGCAGCGGGGCCTCCAGAGCACGCGGCCAGGACCGGGAGAGAGGACGCAGTGCTGGAAGCGGGCGCGACCAACGATGGCGTGGGGAGAGGGCGGAGAGCTGTGCCCGCGCGGCCCGCGGGCTTTCTCCTAATCTAGGCGCAGCCCCACCCAGTGCCCAGGCTCCAAGAAGCCCGAATCCTGAAGACACAGATCTGCGCAGGCAGCGACGGCATGTGCGTGCCCGAGGAACATGGCTTTTGCCAAGCAGCACCAAGGTGGACCCCCAAAGCCCCAGGAACTCCCTGCAGGTTCAGAGGGAGGGGCCTGTGCCTGCCAGCCCTAGCCCAGAAGGGCGGGTGTGGCCCCTGAGCCTTCTTCTTGCCAGGGCAGCCCCTGGGCCTGGCAGTGCTGTCATCCTGGCCATGGGACAGAACAGGAGAGGGGGGGCGCAGCTTGCAGGGGTGCGGTGGAAGTGTCCCCAGACTGTTTGGCTTCCCAACACGCACATCGTGCGGTTAGAGCTGACGACTGCGCTTTGGGCTGTTGGTGGCTCAGTCTGGAGGTCTCACTAGGACACCGGAGTACTCCAGTGTCCCTTACCATCAGTGTGAATGGAAAGACAAGATGTTAGAGGACTCTCTTGGGAGGTCCTGGGCAGATGGCCTCCACCACCGGGTATTCCGTGTACTGCATCCTCGGAGAAAGCCTGCAGCTGTGGAACTATCACAAATGAGGACCTCAGCAGGGCCTGACTAGCAAGTGAGAGGATTTATTGGTGTCCTACCCTGGAGCCAGTCTAGGACGGCGCTGAATGCTACATCACACTCTCATTTACAATCACAGATCAAATGGTTTAAGTTAGTTTTCCATTTTATAAACATAAATTAAGGGTTTTATTTTCATTTTTACTTTTACTTTTTATTTTTTCCATTGGCTCTTCTACCCTCACTGAGTTCACTTCCCAGTACTGAAAAAGACACATGGCAGAAGCAGAAAGAGGAGGAGCAGAAAAAGGAGGAAGAGAAAGAGGAGGAAAGGGGGAGGAAGAAGAAGAGGAAGAAGAAGAAGAGCACTGGAGCTGAGGGAGCAGCCTTCTCCCCCTCACAAGTAGCATGAGCAGCAGCTCTCTGCGCGGGCGCCTAGTGGCGAAGTTGTACCCGGTAGTTGTGGCCGCAATATTTGTAGCTCTCCGCTCAACTTTAGAAAGGGACCGTGAACATCGGTCTATCATCTTGCAGATTTTCTGAGTGAGGGTAGAGGAGCCAAAAGAAAAGCAAAAAACAGAAGTGAAAGTGAAAATGAAACGTTAGTTTATGTTTATAGCATGGAAAACTAACTTAAATCACCTGACCCGTGGTTGCACACAAGACTGTGATGTAGCGTTCAGCGCCTTCCTAGACTGGCTCCAGGCTGGGACACCAGTAAGTCCTAGGACAGAAGGAGCAGGGCTGACACAGAGGCTGGGGACCCCGCTTCCAGCCTGGCCTGGCCTCGCCTGCAGCAGGGAGGCCCTGCGCCCTTTCCTCACAGCTCCCTGAAGCCAGTCCTCCTGGAGAACCGTCCAACCAAGTGGCTGCCTCTCCTCTGTGCGTGTTAGAAGTCCCACAGGCAGTTGCTGAACATGCAACCCGTGTGCACGACTCCTAGAACATTCAGAACAACTACG
The DNA here is from genome assembly GCA_004027025.1 of Myocastor coypus. Taxonomy (NCBI): domain Eukaryota; kingdom Metazoa; phylum Chordata; class Mammalia; order Rodentia; family Myocastoridae; genus Myocastor; species Myocastor coypus. Next base: position 26,832 of record PVJA010021843.1, read on the forward strand.
CTGGACTCTGGTGAGGGATTCTTAAAAAAAAACAAACAAACCCTCAAGAGATTCTGTTATATTTCCATAGCTGAGAATTACCAGAGAAACTAAATTATTTCTACATTCTTTAAAAAAAAAAATCTTAATGGCTAGACAGAGGCTGAGACAGGAGAAGCTCTTGAGCCCATAATAAGACCTCACTTGGGGGAAGAAAAAAAAATACTGTCTAATGCAGCATTTTCTCAGATTCTCATGTCAAAAAGAAAATCCAGCTGGGTGTGGTGGCCCACGCCTGGAATCCCAGCACGTGGGAGGCTGAGGCAAGAGGATCGGTACAAGTTCAAGATCAGCCTGGGCTACAAAAGGGAGCTCAAGGCCAGCCTGAACTGCATAGCAAGGCCCTGTCTGGAAGAAAAGAAAGAAAATCCAGAGTAATATGTGCTTCCCTTTGTTTTCAGCTACTAAACACCCATGTGCAAGAGTCAACAGCATTCTAAGATGAGAAGCCTCTTTCAGCCCTCGCCCAGGCCCCTTGTCAGGGAATCACGACAGCTGAGTTAGAGCAAATGTCTACAATTTTAAATTACGTCTTAAAGCGTGCCCAGTGCTCTCAGAGCAGCATAGACTCCTCAGGTGAGCGAAAGCACACGCCAAGGGGACAGAGCCGTGCAGGGAGCCACCTCCACGCCCACATGGGAACCCAGCTCAAGGTCCCCGTGCAGGCCGGCCGCGAACCTCCTCGCCAGCGAGCGAGCGGCTGCTTCTCCAAACACAATGGGACCTCTGCCACTTTGAAGATAAGCCCCCACGGCCCGCTTAGAACAATAATTCTGTACTTTCTTTCCTGTTTCAAGATTTATTTTAAGTATTAGTATAAAATGTCAGAGCCGCTGATAGTGGCCAGATCAGTTTGTATAAAGGCCTGCTGCCTGTTTGTAGTATATTACAGCTATATTTGACACAGGAAAGCACTTAATCATGCCCGCTATCGGGGTACCACACCCACCTTTGTGAGGCCCTCGGAGGCTGTGAGATTTATCACTGCGAGCCTGGGCTTGCGCTGGACAGACGGCCCCCACAGACAATGCTCCTGAGAAGTCCAGGCTAACGGTGTCCCATCCGGGACCCAACCACTGGGAGAAAGTTCAGGAGCGCCAGCTGTCTCCGAGGCAGACTCCAGTGGGTCCCTTCTGCTCAGAAGGTTTCCTGAGGCACCTAAGCTGATGACAGAGCAGGAAGACTCGGGCCCGTCTGCCTCCCAAGTGGCCTCTTCTGAGGCCTGTCTGGTCTTGCCACCCTTTGCACACAGATAAAGAGAGCAGCAAGGTACACCCCGAGGCAGTCCCCCACCAGGCGATTTCACTTGCACCCCAGCTGCCCAGGCGGCTGGCCCAGCACAGGATGACACCACCCACTTCCACGGTGGTTCTCTGGGACCTGAATGCTGCCTGTGGGGACACAGCCCACGGAGAACCTCAAGCCAGGACCCCATCTCAAAATCCTTCCTCTGCAGGACTGGCCACAGGTCTGCTGTTCTCTTTGGAGGAAAAGTCGAGGGACAAAGCCAAGTCCTCCCCTGGGCTCTGCAATCCACAGTGAACTCCTCTGTCTCCTCAGAATGCTGCTTCCTCGGCCCCTGCTAGGGAGGACAGTGCCTCTTGGGTACCACAAAGGACTGGCCCAGGGTGGAGGAGAAGGCCTTATCACTCAGCCACTGAATATTAGTGTTTGAAACATTAATTTGGAATTCCATTCTGGAGCCAGTGCCTGGTCACTTGCTGATTCTGAGTTTTTTTCTCATCTGTAAAATAGCACTTCTTGAAT
>PVJA010021844.1:0-18544 GCA_004027025.1 Myocastor coypus
AGGAGGAGGAGGAGGAGGAGGAGGAGGAGGAGGAGGTGGAGGAAAGTGTTGTTTTAATTTGCATTTCATGGATGGCTAGCTATGTGGAGCATTTCTTCATGTATTTGTAGGCTTGCTGTATTTCTTTCTCTGAGAAGTGTGTGTTCATCTCAGATGCCCATTTTTGGATTGGGTCTTTGAATTTTGGAACCCTAATTGTTTTCATTTCTTTATAGATTCTAGATAGACCTTTGTCTGAATTCTTATTAGTTAAAATCTTTTCAAAATTTGTGGGTTGTCTTTTCACTCTGTTGATAATTTCTTTTGACGTGTAAAAAACCTAGCCAGAAGAGGTCCAATTTGTTGAAGCTTTCAAGTGTTAAACGTACATTTTGATTTCTGTCCATGAATTTTTTCCCTACCCCAATGTCTTCAAGAATTTTTCCCACTTTCTATTCCAGGAGATTTAATGTTTCTCTTTTAATATTTAGACCTTTAATCCATTTCAACTTTAGTTTAGTGCATGGTGATAGACTAGGATCAAGTTTTAGTTTTCAGCATGTAGAGAGCCAACTTTTCCAATACCATTGGTTAAAGAGGCTATCTTTCTTCCGGTAAGCGTATTTAGCCCCTTTGTCAAAGATAAGGTGGCTGAGTGTGTTTGTATCCACTTCTGCATCTTCCAATCTATTCCACTGATCCTCAGTTCTATTTTTTTGTCAATACCATGCTGATTTTATTACTGTAGCTTTATACTATAACTTTAGGTCAGGAACTGCAATGCCTCCTACCTTACTTTTGTTGCCCAGAATTGTCTTTGAATTCTGGGTCTTTTCTGGTTCCAGCTAAATTTTAGGAGTGATTTCTCAAGGTCTGTGAAGTATGTTGATGGTATTTTGATAGGAATTGCATTAAATCTGTACAACAATTTAGGGAGTATAGCATCTTCATAATGTTGGTTCTTCCTATCCAGGAGCAGGGAATATCTTTCCATTTTCTAAAATCTTCTAGGATCTCTTTTTTCAGATTACTATAGTTTTCACTGAAAAGGTCTTATACTTTCTTAGTTAGATTAATTCCTAAGTATTTCATTTTCTTTGGTGCTATCATAAAAGGTACTGTTTCTCTAATTTCTCTCTCAGTATGTTTGTTATCTGTGTAGGGGAATGCTATTGACTTTTGTGTGTTGACTTTATAGCCTGGTATGCTGGAAGTTTATGTATTAATTCCAGTACCTTCTTGGTGGAGGTCTGGGTCTTCCAAGTAGACTATCATGTCATCTGCAAATATTGATAGTTTTACTTCTTCTTTACCTATTCTTATTCCTTTTATTTCTCTTTCTTGTCTAATGGCTGTAGCTAATGATTCCAGAACTATATTGAATAGGAGTGGTGATAGGGCACATCCTTATCTTCTACTAGATTTGAGAGTAAAAGACTTCAGTTTTTCCCCATTTAGAATTATGCTAGCTGTTGGATTGTCACAGATCGCTTTTATCAGGTTGAGGTAGAGGCCCTCTATTCTGATTTTCTGTAGGACTTTGAACATGAATGAGTGTTGCACTTTGTCAAAGGCCTTTTCAGCATTAATTGAGATGATCATGTGATTTTTGGTCTTGGCTCTATTGATATAGTGTATTGCATTTATAGATTTGCATGTATTGAACCATCCTTGCATACTTGGAATGAATCCTGCCTGGTCGTGGTGTATAATCTTCTTGATGATTTGTTGTATTCTAATGGCTAGCATTTTATTGAGAATTTTTGCATCTATGTTCATGAGAGAAATTGGTCTGTAGTGTTCTTTTTTTAGTTACGTCTCTTTCTTGTTTTGGTATTAGCATAATACTTGCCTCTAGGAATGATTTTGGAAGAATTGCTTCCTTTTCAATTTCATTGAGTTTGAGGAGTATTTGGGTTATGTCTTCTTTAAATTTCTTGTAGAATTCAGTAGTGAATCCATCAGGTCCCAGACTTTTTTTGTCAGTAGGCTTTTTTATTACATTTTGCATTTCATTGGCTTTTATTGGCTTATTGAGAGTGCTAACAGCTTCTTGATTCAGTTTTGGTAATTTATACTTTTCTAGTAATCTGTCCATTTCATCTGTGTCTTCAACTCTGTGAGAGTAAAGATTCTCAAAGTAGCTATTTATGATCTTCTATATCTCCACTGGGTCTGTAGTAATTTCACCCTTTTCATTCCTTATTGCTTGAATTTGAGTCCTTTCCTCTTTTTGATGAGGTTAGCTAAGGGCTTATCAATCTTATTTAATCTTTCAAAGAACCAGCTTTTGGATTCATTAATTCTTTGTATTGTTTTCTTTGTCCCAATTCAATTATTTTCTGCTCTAATCTTTATAGTTTCCTCCCACCTTTGGGCTTTGGATTTCGTTTGCTTTTCCCTTTCTAGTCAGTTTAGGTGTTGTGTAAGACTGTTTATTTGTTCCCGTTCTGTTTTCTTAATGTGTGAGTTCAGAGCCATAAATTTTCCTCTAAGAACTGCTTTCATTGCATCCCACAGATTCCAGTAGGTTGTGTTTGAAATTTCATTAAATTGTAGATACTGTTTAATTTCTTGTTTAATTTCATCTGTAACCCACTGGTTGCTGAGAAGAGTATTGTTTAACTTCCATGTAATCCTGGATTTCATATGGTTTCTTTCGTCATTTATTTCCAATTTGATTGCACTGTGGTCAGATAATATGCATGGGATAATTTCTGTTTTCTTGCATCTACTTAAGCATGATCTATAGACTAATATGTAATCTATTTTAGAAAATGTCCCATGTGCAGCTGAGAAGAATCTGTATTTTGAAGTGGTTGAGTGGAACACTCTGTGTATGTCCACTAAGTCCAGTTGCTCCAAGTTCTGATTCAGTTCTGCTACTTCTTTGCTAATTTTTTGTCTGCTTGACCTATCTTTTTCGGATAAGGGAGTGTTGAGGTATCCTGTTAAGATTGTGGTATAGGATATGAGATTTTTCATGTCCATTAAGGTTTGTTATATAAAAAACTTGCTGCTCCCATGTTGAGTGCATACAAATTTATGAGTGTTACCTCTTCATCATGAATTTTTCCCCTAACCAATATGTAGTGGCCTTCTCTATCTCATTTGATCAGTCTTGGTTTGAAGTTTAGACTGTCTGCAAACAGGATTGCTACCCCTGCTTTTTTTTTTTTTTTTTTTTTTTTTGAGGTGCTGGAGCATGTAGTCTTGTTTTCCAACCTTTAACTTTAAGCCTATGAGTTTCTTTATGGGTTAAGTGTGTCTCTTGTATACAGCATATTGTTGGGCTCTGTTTCCTTATCCACTCTGCAAGTCTACTTCTTTTAATTGGAGAATTGAGTCCATTTAGGTTGATGGTTATAAGTAAAATGTATTGACTTATGGTTAACATGACTCTTATTCACTAGTGTTTACCACTTTTTCCTCCTATGTTTAGTTGGTTACTCTATTTGGTGGGATCTTTCTGTTCTCATTTGTTGAACTCATGTCGTTTTGGTTCCTCTCCAAGATATTTGTTAGAATATTATGTAGTGCTGGCTTTGATGTTATGAAATTCTTTAGTTTTTCCTTGTTGTGGAAATATTTCACTTCTCCCTCATACTTGAAGGAGAGTTTTGCCGGGTATAGTAGTCTGGGCTGAAATTTGTTTTCATGGAGGACTTGAAGCACTCTGCTCCATGCTCTTCTTGCCTTCATGGTTTGTGAAGAGAAATGCGCTGTTATTCTGATGGGTTTTCCTTTAAATATGATCTGTTTCTTTTCTCTAGCAGCTTTTAGTTTATTATTCTTTTGCTGGATTTCTGGTATCTTTACTATTATACGTCTAGGTACGTTTTTACTTGGGTTGAGGTTATTTGGAGTTCTGTATTCTTCACTTACCTGAATATCCAATTGCTTTCTCATATTTGGGAAGCTTTCTGCTATTACTTCTCCCCGTATTCTTTTTATATCATTTGTATTGACTCCTTCTTTCTCATTGATTCCCATTAATCTCACGTTGTTCATTTTTGCATCGTCTTGCAGATGATGAATTATTTTTTCCTGCATTCTGGTTGTTTTTAAAAGATCCTTTCTTACTCTTTCACTGGCTGCAACTGTGCCTTCAAGGTTGGAAACTCTGTCTTCATTTTCGTTCATTCGGCTCTGCCAACTTGTGATTGAGGTTTTATTTTCTTGTATATCTCTTTGAAACTGTTTCATGCGATCTATGTCTTTCCTATATTGCTCCGTCAGGGAGTCCATCGTTTTTCTATTCTCCTCTAATTTTTTATCGATGTCTTCTTTAGTAGTATTGAAGTCTCTCATTATAGTTATCCTTTCTCTCTCTAATTCAGAGATTATTTCTGTTTTGTTCTCCTCTCTACCTTTCTATAGTTGGTCCCCTACTTTGGATGCTATTAATTTAGACATGTCTTTCTTAACTGAGATATTATTTCTTCTCTGGTTTCCTCTATACATTTCTCCAGCTGTTTTTCCACTTCATACATTTCCTTTTTTTTACTTCAGATGTTATCTCTGATCTGAGTTGCTCTATACATTTCTGCACTTGTCTGTCTATCTCAGATGCTACTGATTCAGAGGTTTCTTCTGCATGATTCCCATTTTCTTCCATGGTAGTGTCTCCTGCATTTGTTTTGGGTGGGCTCGGGCCCTGAGATTGCATCTTACTCCTTGTTGTTATCATTTTGTATGGAAGTGATCTCTACACTTTGGTGAAGTTATGCTGTTAGCGTCTATGGGAGTTTGGTCTGGACCCCCAAGTTGGTTCCACTGTGCCTGGCTGTGTGTCAGAGCTCAGGCTGCTGGCTGCTGTGAGGCCCCGTGGGTCAGGACTGTGGGTGAAGTTGCAACTCTGGAGTTGAGGAGTCCTGGTAGGCTCGTGGGCCAGACGGGTTGCCAGAGGAGATGTCAAATGGGTTGAGGACTGGAACTCCAGCAGGAGGAGTCAAAAAAAAAAAAAAAAAAGGAGGAGGCGGGCCATGGGTCCCTACCCGGCAGGCACGTGGGCCAGATGGGTTCAGGACCAGAAGTCAAGCAGGAGGAGCCAAAAGGAGGTGGGGGGCGGGCCGAGGGCCAGACCCCCAAACCGATTCTTAAATGTGAGTTTTAAAATGTCATAGGTTGGGCTGGGGAGATAGCTCAGTAGAATATGCACTTGCCTGGCAAATGCAAGGTCCTGAGTTCAATCCCTGGTATGGCCAAAAAAAAAAAAGAAAAAAAAAAAAAAAAGATTGAGGTTCTTAGTTGTTTCTCTGTCTCTACCTTTATCATCTCTATCTTTCACTATCATCTTCCTCTCTGGTGCACCACTAAGTAGAGATAATCAGAATCAACCCTGAAAATGTAGATTCACCTTGAGAGAAAGAAAGGGAACATTTTGGAGGACTGCAAGGATATGCCTGTTGCTACAGTTTTAAACTAATTAAGTGCATGCTGCATTTTAAGTAAGGCGGTCCCCTGGTTTGCTATGCTGTTATAAGTAAACATAAGCTGTAATCTTGAATGCATAATTCGAATGTAGACAATTGCTCTTAGTTTTATAATTGAAAATCAGCTGTGACTCAAAAGTGTCTGAAAACCATTCTAGGGGCAACACACTTAGGTCCACTCAAAGGATGTGGGTGAAGGACTTCCTTAGCCAAGTAATGGAGCACATGGAATCAACACAGCAATGTTTCTAAGCTTTTCTTTTCATCTTTCTAGACTTCCCTGAGTGATGGAACAGGATGTTCACATATCTAGAAAAGGCAGGATCAATTTCTTTGCTACTAAATTAAAAGCTAAATTACCACCAAACTATGCAACTTCTCACCTAAGTTATATCATCGCTCAGAGCTTCTAATCCTAACTACTGTGTCCAGCTAAGGATTGTAATGCACCCCATACTTGATTATTCAGATACTAATTATCTAGGCCAGGCACTTAAGGTTGTCCCTGTTGCCTCTGTTTTCTGCCATTTGGTTATTTTAAGGTTCATTGGCCTCTTCACACACAGGACAGAAGAAATAAAAGAAGGTGAAACTCAAATCAGCAAAGTTTAACTTCCCATAAGATCTACTAAAGACTATAAGCAGATGAAATGAATAGTTGGCATGAAAAATATTAATTTATAATTTCATTTATTTGCAGTGCTTTCTTCAGTGATACAATGACCAGATGTTTTGAATTAAGGAAAATAAAGTTTGATTCTTATTTTTGACCTTTCTATTGTTTTTACTTTATTGTGTCCCTAGTTTCTTCTTCCCTTCATCCTTCCCTCCACTTCTTTTCCTGCTATCAGCAAAAATTGCATTTATTTGCTAACTGTTGGTTCTTTTATTTCTGCCCTTGAAAGGGAATCCCTGGAATTTCTAGGCCTTCTTATCACACTTTTAACTCTACTGGCTTCACTAAGGTAGGCCCCTAGTTCTATATCTCTCTGTGCTGCTTCCAGTAAAGGATAGGATGCATCCCTGTTGCCCCACTCCTTCAACTACATATTTTAAATATCTAAAATCTTGTCACTTGACCTACTAAGTCCACCCCCATTTCTCCTTTGTATACTCTTAGTCCTTTCTCCACCTCATCCTCTGGTTGTTCAGCACCCAAAGACAGAAATTTCTCAGCTCAATTGTCAAAAACACAACCAAAAGCTCAGACCAAAGGGAAGGAAAATCTCCAGACAACAATATGTCTATGAGCATGGTCCCAAAACTTAACAGGATTCAGGGCCAGCCTGATAGCTCAGCAGACTAAAGTGCCTGCCTAGGCAGAGCACAGCAACTGGGATTCAGTCTACAACATGCTGTGCAAGGCCCACCCACAGGGCGCACTGAGACATTGACAGAGACTGGGCATGGTGGCACACACCTATAATCCTAGTGCTTGGGAGGCTGAAAACAGAAGGATCACAATGAATACAATCTACACAGTGAGACCCTGTTAGGCTCTGTGGACCCTCTCCTAAATACATAAAAAAAAAACTTTAAAAACTTACAGGATTCATTTTCTATTGAATTCAGGGAGCACCAAAATCCCCATAAATCATAATTTTCCAACCAACATAAAAACCATAGGATCTAATTGAATATTGGTGATGCTAAGAAATCTTAAACTTTTCCTTGTTTTCTTTTGTTTTAATGTATTTTAAAGAAAGTATAACAAATGATAAGACATTAGAAATGATACACATTTAGAAGACCAAGATGACAGGTATTCAATCATGGGTTATGTATTACACATTCATGTATTCCAGATAGTTGCTTATATCACAGATATCAGCATACAGAGTTAATCAAGGTGAAAATTCTAAACATTAAATGCTATTTTCAAAAAATGGTGGAAATTATGAGTACAGTCATCTCAACCATCATATATATATATATATATATATATGTATGTATGTATATATATATATGTATGTATATATATATATATACATATATATATATATTTGCATGTCTTTCCCTCTTTCCTCTTTTCCTATCTTTTCTCATTTCTCTCATCTTCATTATTTAATCATTAAGTTCAGTTTCTTTTTTCTTTCTTTCTTTTTTTTTTTTTGAGGGACCAGGGTTTGAACTCACGACCTGGCACTTGTGCTATGGAGCTATCTCCCCAGCCCTTTAAGTTCAGTTTCTTTCCATTTTACTGTATCTATTATATGTTTCAGGTTGTATTTCTTCTCTCAGGTTCTTGCACTATAAAGGCTTCAATAACTATAATGTGTTTATCTGAGCAACAGATTTGATGATAAAAATAGATAGTATAACAACTACTGTTATTTAGCTATTCCTGTTTTGAAAATCTATAGCATAGGCATTGCTGTATGTTACCCTGTTTATTTTTTTCTACTTCTTTTTGCTTCTACTTTTACTCTTCAAAATAAAATTAAGTTAAAAAGAAAACTCATCCCCACAAAAGCCTAAAAGATGTTCCATGGTTCTGGGATAATGAAAGAAGAGATAGGTATTCCAGTCATAGACTGTAGGCTTAAATTCTGTGATATTATAGTCTTTATTAGTCTAGGCTATGTGATATAATGCTTTATGTTCTGCTATGGCCCACATATATACAATACATGCCATTGTATGGATACATGAGAGTTTGGTTACAGGACTCTTCTCAGATATTGAAATAAAAATACTCAAATTCCTTCTATAAAATGTCTTAGTATTTGCATGGAGCTTGCATAAACTTCCCATATACTTTAAATTGTCTCTAGATTGGTTGTTATACCTAATAAAATATAAATGGTATGCAAGTAGTTGTTATACTGCATTGTTCAGGGAATGAGGGCAAGAAAAAGTCTGCCCTCAGTGTTTAGTACAGATGTAACATTTTCCAGATATTTTCTATCTGTGGTTCATTGAATTACCCAATACAGTGGATATGGAAAGCCAACTGTAGCTACATTTACAACCTTATATTGATATCCACACCTAACAGACACTATGCATTCTTTAATAATCTTCTGTAGTCATCACAGCTAGGCTGCAGCAGGTGTTATTAATAACCTTTACACACAAGAAACTGAGGAACAACTTGTAGGAAACAGCAGAGCTGGATACAAATCCATACTGTCTGACTCAAAACTTCATCTTCATTCTAGTACCATATTATTTCATCACTCTAACCCCAAACATTGTGCCTGTTTAGCTTTATTTCTCCATTTTTTTTCTTATAACTTAAGTTGCCACCCATTGAATTTTCTCATGAACTAGTCAGTTCTTACTAATGGAAAAAATGCTAATTAATAGATGCGAAAGAGGAGAAGAAAAATTAGAAAATCAGCAGTAGGAAAACACTACAGTACTAACTGCTCCCTGCAAAAACTACTAATAATGTTAAAATTACTGACCTGGTTCTTTGCATTGCTCAAAATATCTCCTCAAAAAGTATTTATTCATTACAAAGGAAAAATATTGGAACTTTTCTTCTGGTACTGAGAATTGTACCAAAGGCCTTCTTACTGACTGAAGTTTCCAAACTCTTTTGTTTTTTATTTTGAGACAAAATCTCATAAAGTTACTAAGCTGCCCAAACTTGGCTCAAACTTGTGATCTTCTTCCAGTCTCCCAGAGTGCTGAGATTATAAGCAGGTGCCACCATGCTGGGCTGTCAGATATCATTTTAGTTATATGATTGAAGTTAACATAGCTGCCAGTAAGACATACAGAAATGACAGACACAGCATCAGTTCTTCGACATCACTGCCAAATATATAACCTAAAACAGCAGGCAAACTCAAACTTGACAGTCTATAAAATAATGGATAGAGCAAGTTTGTATATCTTGCTATGTAGCCCAGGTTGTCCTTGAACTCGCAATTGTCCTGCCTCAGCCTTTCAAGCACTGAAATTATAAATCTTCACAAATATCAAAATCATTCAAGCCAGGAAAGACTGAAGAAATGTTTCATCCTAAAGGGAATTACATGGACTTGACTTCTAAATGTAACACATTTCTAAACCTCAGCAATTTTTTACACAGAGCATTAGTAGGGCAATCAAAAAACTGTAATGGAGACTGAGGATTAGATAGTAGTAATGCATCAATGTTGATTTCCTGATTCTGATAGTTATATTGCAGTGATGAAAGAGAACGTCCTTATGTATTGGAAATACATGTATGTGAATGAAACTTCCAAGAATCAGTTTGCATGAAGGCAGGTTTGCTATTACCTCTGTGCAGTGATTGTTTAAGTATCAGGCCTTGGTTATAGGCATATTTGAGGAGTAAAACTGGCTATGGGAACCAGAATATGGACCTGACCCAGATACTGGGGTTTGCTCCAACTGAGATCTTTGGTTTGCAGGAGGAGAAAAGGTATCTAGGCTACAAGGTGAGGGACATTTCCCCCACATTACTAAAAGTACAGAATTCTACTTTGGTAGTCAAGGGACAACCCATGTCACAAGCTGGATAATCTGGAGATCATCGGAAGAAATTTTCCCTACTTTCTTAGACCCCGCGTAGCTTTGACTCAGCAAAAATACTAGGCGATTCTGAGTTACTATAGTATCTCAAGAATCTGATTTTTTCTTATAGAGTTCCATAATTACTTGACCTACCATTATATAGATTTCTATTTCTTCACATGAAACCACTTGCACAAATAAAATATTTATTTACCACGAAAACTGATCTAACAATTTGTAGGAAGGTAAATGAATAGATAAGATATATATATATGAGATAAATGAATTGATAGACGATAGGTAAATACATAGATGTATGGACAGATAAATAGATATTAATTGATAAATAGGCAGATAAATCTCCTTTCTCATTTGAGATTTCCACTCTGTTAGATAAAATTTAGCTACTAGAAGAGAACAAATATGCCAAGAATTCGTTGTCTAAAAAAGTAAGATCCTTAGAAATGTTTTGCAATTAATTATGCTCCATGTGTAACAAACCTAAATATGACAACTGGCAACCATCTGCAGATAGTGGAAAGTAGGTAGTTTGAAGTCCTTTACATTGTCTTTTTTGGCTCCTAGTTAAGAGGACCAGGATGTGGTTTCAGTTTTGGATGTGCTAATTATGTTTGTCAGTTGTGAGCTTTGCTTAATTAGTTATGCAAATTTAACTTGAATGTTTTTGCACATCTAAATCATTACTATAGCAATAAAAAAGTTGCTTTGATTAGCTCCTTTCACAGTATGTGGCTGAGCATACTCCTGTCAACTTCTTCTTGACTATTGAGCATTTGAATACTGTTTATAAAATATATCTCATATATTTGGGGGAAAAAATGCAACCAAGATAAGTAACAAAAAATGTGGTCCAAGAGAAAGTAAGTTAACAGCTATTAGCACCATAAAATCAATGGCTACATAATGGAGATGGTAATAACATGCTCAGCAGGAGTTCGGGGAGGGGGATTATTGAATAAACCAAAAATATGTTTCTTTTGGTAAATTAAGGTTGTAAGAAGATAGCAGTCAGAAATTTACATGTCTGAGGCCAAAATCAATGTCAAAATCTATAAAACAGTACAGGAAACAAGTTTGACTCTGTTTGGAAGACCAAATCTGACTCTCATAATCACTAATAAATACCATAGCGAGGGAACTTGTGCCAAGTGCATCTCTCCCCAGTGGCCATTTCATACTTTAACAAGCTCAACAAGCTCAACTGTCAGGAATATTGCAAGATATTATGTTGAACTTTCTCTTAATTGCTAAATAGGTGTTGCATTCCCCTGTGAACCACCTGTGGAGGCTGTATCGCTCTACATTCTCTACATTGAAAGCCTCATGCATAGTGGGACTTCATACATTTCTCCCACCCAACACTGATAATTATTACAAATTTGAGAGTAAATACAGGCTTTTATCCCAGCTTCAAAGCTACATGCCTATCAAGTCTTCCCATCTTCTCCCCTTAGCACCAGCCCCACAGGCAGAATGATAGCAACCAACAGCACAAGCAACAGCTAGTGGATTATTTATGACCATAATGTCTTGAAAGCATAGAACCCATAGCAACTATTCACGGAACAGGATGCCATTTCTGATTTCAAAGTCATCCCTAAGGCTAATAACTTCACACATCTGTTTTGTCTCAAAGGGTCACCAGCTTCTTTAACAGAATCCAGCTGTGAAACAAACAATAATACTTCATCTAAGAAATCGATCCTAGTTGGCAAGTGAAAAATCACTGTTGAATGCTGTGAGGCACATTTTTATATGCATAAAAAACAGCACTTAAGGACTCATGAAAATCTTAGATCCAACAAATATAAAGAGATGTAAGTGGAAAATTCTTAAGACATCTCCTACGATACAGATGTATGCATTTCTAACATTCTAGAACAGATCATTAAGGTACGTGATCCACACAAAGCCAGCTTTGCTATTCCAAAATTTATATGTCCCTTATAGGGAAATCTAGTAACTAAAAGACAAGATTTCGAGTACACAGGATTTTTTGTTATTGTTGTTGCTGTTTTACCTTTATCTCACTGTGCAGCTCAGACTCACAGTGATCCTCTTGTCTCAGCCTGCCCAGCACCGACATTAGAGGCATGTGCCACCATACTAGTCTCGGTGGCCAGCATGGTGCAGGGCCAGCACAGCATGCAGTAGTGGGGATCAAACCCAGGTCCTTGTGCTTGCCAGGCACTTAAACTACTGAGCTACCTTCCTGGCCTCAGTACACAGGGTTTTTTTGTTTTGTTTTTTGGGGTTTTTTGTTTGTTTGTTTGTTTGTTGATATCCCAAATTCTCCAATATCCCTAATAAAGTTTAAATTAATTTTCAAAATTTCCTCAATAAAATTTCCCACCAAAGTATCCCAAATGTGTATATGTAGGTACCATTCCCATATATCTGGAATACATTTCCATTAAATTCTCATATATTTAAAGATGTGCTGGACACTGGTTCCCTCCCACCACTTCAGGGATCTCCTTTAAGAATTACAACACACATGTGTGTGCATGCACACACACACACACGCAAGTTGTCTTCTGTTTTCCACCCTCTTGGGCAAGAGAGTGTAATAAGGATGGTGAGTACAATCAAAATACCATATATGCATCTATTGAAATGTCACAGTGAAGTCCATTAATTTGCACAACTAATCCATATTAGCAATTGTAATAAGAAAAGATTAAGACCAATTTAAAGATTAAGTCTTTCTAATTCCAAGTGCATTATATCCTATACCATAAATATACTATGTACATAACTTTGTAAGATTTAGATCATTCTATGTCAATTTTTGTTTACAGATTTATTTCCATTACTTGCTATAGGAGAAAGTTTCTGATTTCTCTTCTTAATCAGGGCTTAGCAAAAGGCCTAATGCTTAGGAGGTACACACTACATGTTCGTGTAACAAGTGCAACTCTGCTGGGGAAAAAAAAATCATTCTTTTATCTCATATCTGTTCTGTCACAAGGTGCCCCATGTTAAACATTGGCCAGCTAATCTACTATCTATGTTTCAGTAGAAATGTACAGGGACTAACCCTTGTGGATTCATGTAAATATTTAGAGAGAATCTTAATTTTTTAAAATAAAAATTGAAATGCCTAAAGTCTAATGAGTTATTATAACTTCCCGGACACTACTGAGGTATTACCTCACATCTTAGATTTTTATATAATGAGATGAATAAGATAGGAAGAACATATGGATCATATTTGTTCAATGTGAACAAGATCAATAAAGTACAAGAATCTAATCCCTTAACAGATTCAGATGGGGCCTGTCTCTTTAATGACATGAAATCAGAAATGAGAAATATATTAGATGCACATTTGAAGGCAAAATTTAACTCAAGCTACTTAAATGAGACTTTTGTCAGGCAATTAAAAAATACTCTAACTCTTTTTGGTTTGTTTCCAGAGTCGGTGTTTCTACATCAGTTGTTACATCAGTTTCCTTATGGCTCTGAAATATATGGGTTCCAAATACAAACAAGAAAATAAAAATCAGTGTGTTGATATCTTGGTAAGTGATTGTTTTATCTTCTGCTCCTGCGGTAGTTTTGCAATTACATACTAAAGATCATATTCATCTTTTATGTGTATCTCAATCCTATGGTAACAAGTGGTTTACCTCCCTTCTTATTAAGCAAAGCTATCTAGTATGAGTCAAGACTTCTGCACATAGTAGTAAAAGAAAGGTACTTGATGCTGACAATCCTGTAAATCATGGCAAGAGATTAACCCCTTGAGTTCCATTTCAAATCCAAGTGTACTTCAGTGTATCATGATTCATGTAAAACACTGATAGATTCTGTGTGTGTGTGTGTGTGTGTGTGTGTGTGTGTGTGTGTGTGTGTGTGTAATGCCCGATCCATCAACCTGCAAGGTCAAAATTATATTTATAACAATACTAAAACATTTTTTAAAATTTTCATCTAGCAAATTAGTTTTTCTAGAGGCGACATGAAAAGTGATTCTGGAACAGACTGAATGCAGCAGATAGAATTCAGCTATATTTTATTGAGTCAGACATTAAAGAAATTTGCAAAAATGTAAAAAAATTTCACTCCTCTTACTGTGTATGTGCGTGTGACACCCAAAATATAGTTACATTTCATCAAAACATTATTTGTGCTAAAATACAATGAGGATATTTGGGATTTATTATGCTTCCTGGATCCAAAGATTTATGTCTCTTATCTATTTCAGAATACTGTAACAATTATCTCCTCAAATCTTTCCCATTTTTTTCCATCCTCTTTTCTCCATCTGGAATGCCAACAAAATGTATATTTGTCCCTCTCATGCTTATGTACTCATCATCACTCACATGCGCAATCCTTGTCATTTTGTGATGTATTTTGGGTACTTCCCTCAGCTCTTTCCTTTTCTTTTTAAAACTTTTTTTTGCAACTGAATGTCCAGTCTGATTCTTTAACCCTTCTGTAACATTCTAAAATCTGACTACAGCAGGCTCCAACTTACAAGTACTCGGGTTGTGAGCTTTCACAGATAGAAATGGACCTCATATTACCAGCATCCTTAGATGTGACCATGTGGTGGAAATAGCTCATGTATCTACCTTACATTTTAAAGTAACTGTAAAAGTAGAATTTATTTACAGTGTACTATACAGTACCATCATTTTAAGGTAACTATAAAAGTACAAATAGTACATTTACAATATTTTTGAGGTTTTGATGTTTTATGTTTTGCATTGTATATTTGTGACATATATATAACATCTATAACATCCACTTTTATTGAATTTAGCAAGCAAATCCAACTGACTCACAAAGATCCTTGTGAATTCATTTGTAAATTAGGGAATTGCTATATTGATTTTTCTTTATACCTTGCTTTTTAACTTCTATCCTATGTTATTAATGTGTGTGTTCCTTACATATTTTACTAGTGACATCATTCCCTAAAACTTATTTAAAACTACAAAATTCGGTATACTCTCACTTTCTCTGATTGTTCAATTATATGAAGATCCAGAAGGTCTAACACTGCTGTCTATTCTGTTTATATTCATGCATGGAAATCTATTTCTTCTTTTATGATGTAATTTTGGACTATGAGTTCATGCCCAATCAAAATTTATATCCCGGGGGATCTTATACAGTCTGGGTTTAAGCCATGAATCTCTGGAAATTTGCATTTCTTTCTACTAGGCCCTCAAGTGGCTCCAAAGCAGTACATATTAGGCTTCCTAACTCCCTTGAGGGCAGGCTTATGGTCAGAAATTCTCAGGAGATATT
Organism: Myocastor coypus; assembly: GCA_004027025.1. NCBI lineage: Eukaryota > Metazoa > Chordata > Mammalia > Rodentia > Myocastoridae > Myocastor > Myocastor coypus. Next base: position 15,171 of record PVJA010021844.1, read on the forward strand.
TTTTCACACTGCATGACTAGACCAAACCAAATTACTTAGACTAAGCCTATTGATTCGTTTGAGTCTTTCCTTCCTTCTTTCTCTTTTCTGTTGTTATTAGAGAATTTTAGTTCCACTTTTCTCTTTGCTGAGCTCAGGTATTTACCTCCCTGTGGTTGTTCTCTTGGTTTTTAGGGTCATTTTCATTTTTAATCCTGAGGACTTGCCTTACTTCTTTTGTAAGCCAAATTCTGTGAGATGGTCCTTATGTATTGTTTAATATTTCATGTCTTTTGGAAGATGTTCAAGTTATCTAGTTTTCTATGTTGTAGGAATATTAATACAACATATATGTTGATAAACTATTTATATACCACTACACCCAGAAAATATACTCCAGGAAATTTATCATTTGAAAGGAAAATTGGCAATATCTACCGAAATTTAAATTTGTATAAGTTTGTATAAAAGCATACTCTTTAGAAATTTGTCCTAACTACTTATGTATTCACACATACAAAATGTCATATGAATATCATAATTTTGCAGCAGGCTTCATAAAAGACTGAACATTATAGACAATCTAGATGTCCATCATTATGAAACAAATTGAGCATTTGAAATTAATTTCCACAGCATTCTGCAACTGTTAAACAAAACTGAAAGAAGTTCTATACAACCTTCTATGAAAACATATTCATGATACAAGTTGCATGACTTCTTTATGCAAAACATATAAAATTCAATTCTGTGTGCTTATGTGTTCATTACAAACTTCTGAAAAGATACACAACAATTAAAAGTATTTTCTGCTAAAGATTAAGACTCAACCACTGTTACACAATATTGCTTCTAGATGACAAATATGCTGATGGGAAATTATTTCTCAGGTAAAAGTTGCATTAGTATCAACTCTTCTCTCTTATATTATGATTAGCAATGTTATGGAAGGCATTTGAAAATAAGGTCTTCCTTCCCAAACTGTTCTGCAACTCTTAGCATCCGCTACCTATCTGTCATTCCTATCTGTCAATTATTATTCCAAATAACCTGGCTTTTACTGACTTTACTGGGACACTCAGTACCTAGTACTCTAAATATAATTTTATAGATCAAAATAGGCACTCTTTCTTCTATCTTCCTTTCACCTTCAATTATGGTGTATGTGGAAAAGCTACATTATATATGATGTATATAACTCCACTGAACAAGAAAAAGGAGAGCTCCCTGGGAAGAAGCCTGGCCTATTTCTTTGACTATCTCACAGCTTGGTCATAAGAGAATGATTTTACCATGTGAGCTTGGGTATAGCTGCTGGCTGAAGCTTGACTTTTCAATGAGCTGCTTAATTTCTAAGGACTAGTAGAAGTAGCTGAGTTAGCCATTTATAGAGCTGAGAAAATCTTTTGGCATCAGCCTGAAAGTTTTCCTTTGAACATTTTCATTCTGAAAATTTCTGGGAATGTAACAAAGTGGTGAATAGTGAGAAAAAGATTCTCTAAGATTTGAACACTGGAATATAGCAACATGAGGAAGAAAAGAAAAAGGGGAGTGGGTCCCAGGCCCCCAGAAGGATCTGAAGCAAAAGCTAAAGCCCATGTAAAGAGAGATTTCAATAAAGAAGAAAAAGGTGGCAAGCAGAATTTTCTCCTGAGACTCCACTCACTGCATGGGAGGGATAGCTAAAACTTACAAACTACTGGTGATCTCAGAGGCCTCCACAGAGAAATATACTTGTGGACTTGAGCATCAGGAGCTGTGAGTTATTGTGGTTCAGATGTCACCACGAAGAAGGCAAATGGCTGATGGTTAACTTGGAGAGGAGCCACCTGAGCTTGGAACTCAGAACAGCTGTAGGTTGCCTCCATCCAGTGGCTCTGAGCATCAGAGTGAGGCTCCCAAGTTAAGAAAGCAGGAAGTCAGGGAGCCAAGGTGGAGGGAAACCGGTGTGTGTGGGGGGGGGTTACAGATGGTCAAATCAGGTTCCACTCTCATAACCAGAAAGTAGCATAAACTTGAATGGAACTAAAGGAACAGGCTTGCTGGGATTATCCACTACCCCACCACACAATTGTAGCTCAGTTGTTGGGTTTAATCAATCAAGATGTGGACTCTCCCTGCCCATTTTATCTACTAGTGACAACAGAGACACATCTTGAAGTGGACAATTTCTTTGTTATTGTCTTCTTTCTTTTCTTTTTTTTTTCATATTTGTTGTTTTTCCTACTTGCTTATTCTTATTTTTATATTAGTATGAATATAGTTACTAGTGTTGTTTCACAAAGCTTGTGTGTGATCTTCCTTTGTTTACCAGCTTAGAATCTCTTCCTCTTCTTTCATTTCACTATTTTTTCCCCAACCCCTTTTAAATCTTCTCCCTCGAAAATAAAATTGCTATGCTGAGGACTTATTTACTGTATACAAGTTTTTGGTTCACTTTGGATTTTGTTTTATAGCCACAAATCTATTTAACATGGTTAAAGGTGAAAAGTTAATAGTTACCACAGTTTTCATTTTACAGGTTGCTTGATACTAATCTTATTGATTATAATACCCTAGCCAAGGTAACTTAATTGTTTTAATCAGTTGTTCCTCATGGTATACCAAGACGGAGATTGCCTAAGAGTCATGAACAGTACAATAGGCTAGTTCCAAAGAAACAGGGTCCCAGTATGACATTATTTGGAGGTGGTACAACATTTAAGAGGTGGGGCTTAGTAGGAGGTCTTTTGGTTATTAGGGGAATAACTGTGAAAGAGATTGTGACGCTGAGCTCTTGCTTGGTTTCTCTTTCTCTTTAATTCCTGGTGTATGAGTTAAGACAGCTTTGTTCCACTACACACTCCTCTCAAGACACGCTTCCTTGTCTCAGGCTCAAACCTAGAGGACCAACCAATCATAGACAGAACTTTGAGCCAAAACAAAACTTTACTCTTCCAAAATTGATTATCCATGGAGTTGTTAAAATGATAGAAAGCTAACTAACACCACCCGCAAAATATCTCTCACAATGGCTTTCTTTAATGCCACAAGTCTAACCATTTTTTGTTTTTTCTAATTCCCTACAATAACACAACCAATTTAGAAAATGTTATCTTTTGGGAGTCTGTTCACTCAAATTTTGTGTGTACTATATCATCAGTCAGTGTGAGAAGATGAGAAGGAATTAGATGCAAGAAAGGTAACAAGAAGAAAATATTGGGGCTAGGGAGATAGCTCCATGGCACAAGTGCCTGCCTGGCAAGTGCGAGGTCGCGAGCTTGAACCCTGGTCCCACCAAAAAAAAAAAAAGAAGAAAATATTAAAAGGTATGACAGGAGCCGGGCGTGGTGGCACATGCCTGTAATCCCAGCACTCGGGAGGCTGAGGCAGGAGGATTGGTGTGAGTTCAAGAC
>PVJA010021844.1:18644-35120 GCA_004027025.1 Myocastor coypus
AAAAAAAAAAAAAAAAGGTATGACAGGATGGATCACTGGAGTGGGTGACAGGAAAAGGACTCTAGGCCATCAGTAAAAGTGAACTAATATCTCCATGTTTAAAGGATATTTCATTTTAAAGAAACAGAAAATAGAGTCACAAAGTAATCACATCCAAATATTTAGATTTCTACATATGGTGAAAACTAGAGTATACCTGAAAATCCTATTAGGGATAAAAGCAAATGTGTCTAGGAAGGATGCCTAGGATTCCACAGGTTGGTTCATGGTGTTCTAAAGAGATAGAAAACTGTTTCTTCCACAGAACACATCTAACTTCTGGAGAAAAAAATTCAAACACAAAGATCAGCTTAAAATAAACTGTGAATTTTCCAGGTAACAACAATATTTCAGTAATACAAAGCCAGAGAAGCAGTGGAATAGTATGGGAAAGTGGTATCAAATATAGGCAAAGGTCCTAGAAGTTGCAGGCTGGAATGCCACTATCCACACAACAGAAAATTTCTTTTGGGCTAGGAAGAGAAGTGTATATGAAACTTCTACATATAACCAAAGCTCTTCAAGGTTTGCTTAGACCACAGCAACTGTCCACTGTCAACTAGGAAAAACCCACCAATCAGCTCAGCAAACCAAAAAGACATTTGGTATATGCCTGAAACACTGAATGGCAAAAATTCTCCTATGGAACAACAAGCCACTCAGTTGATGATCAAAAGAACTACCTGAAGGTAGATTTGAAAAAAGGGAAATTTAATCCAAGCAAAGAGTGAAATGCAAACGCAATGAAAAGATAAGAAACTAATAAAACATCAATAATACTATTCATGTTTCATTTTATGGCTATATAAGTAGGGAAGAATTTCAGGATTAGATAGAAAAGACAACGGGATAGCAAAAGGAAATTTATGTTAATATGAAATAAAAACAGTAACATTAGGAACATATAATAGCAAAAGAATAATTCGCAAAAATAGTAATTTTGGACTTATATAAACCTAGCAACATAACCTTAAATATATGCATGGGAAATAAAATTATTATCATAGAAAGACATCTATGAAAGATTGTATTAGCATGTCTTACTTGATGATGGATAGATTCATAGGCCAAAAATAACTAAGGCTATAAATGATTTAATAACACATAACAGACAATGCAAGGACAATAATTATATAGAATACTGCATCCAACAATTAGAGAACTCACATCTTTTTTCAAGCAAAAATGCAACATCTACAAAAATTGTCTACATAATTACACACATCAATTCAGCATAGTGATCTCTTTTGCTGAGAAAATGAAGTGGCTCAGTATTATTATTTAATATTTTATAGGACAAATATGGCAACATTTTAATATATTTAATATATGGATATTGGTTGTTGATTCTGTTATATTTTCTGGACTTTTCTTAATTTTTAAAAAGTATGATTAAATAATAAATACATATATGGTTTTAAAAGCACTTTCACTTGGCACATATAATGAATAAAATGGTTTCATAAAGCATACAGTAATGTTACAATGTTTTATTTCCAGGTAATTTTGTTTCCAGATAGAAACTTAGTCCATACCAGAGATAAAATTCTTACTTCATTAAGTACCTCAGTAAATATATATACTTAGGTTCAGCTTATATTCACCTTAATTTCTAGAATTGCTGATAGCTATCAATTTAGTGACTACAAAACATATCATAAATCAGGATTGTAAGAATAAGACACACAGAGGATTGACTTGCTTTGCATATTATGTGGGACTCTATTTTCACCAAATAAGAAGTCTATGTAAACCTTTTCATAAAATAGATAATTATTTTAAATCTACTTGTAAGTTTGCTTTTCAAAATCTCTTATTTCTGTGAAATACCACACACTTATAAAGCAGGGAATCAGTTTGTCCAGCATTGTTAAACTTACTCATCATTGAAAATGTAACTCAATAATGCTTTGGGAGAAGAGAGTAAAACCTGAAACATATCTATCTATCCATCTTTATTTTTGATATACCTACTGTTTTACCCCATCTATCCATCTCACCCTTAGGTAATTATCTGAGATAATATTCACATATTCATTTCAAACTATTCTAGTATTTAGTATTCAACTGAAATTCCATGACTGTCAATTTACAAATACTGCATTTAACAAGTGACAAGTAAAAGGTGACTATAAGAATTGTCTGGATTCCACCCACCATCCAGGCCTAGTGTGTGAGTAGGGTGGCCCAGGAACCTTCAGATCCTCACTCCAGGCAGCACCCAAGCCCAATGTGTAATGGGGCATCCCAGGTGAACTGGATCCTCATTCCAGCCAGCACCCAGGCCAGGCATGTGTGTGAAACCTCCTTCATCAGACAGGCCTAGTGTGGAATCCTGTGGCAGAACTCCCTGCAGAGCAGATAACAGCATGATCCACCCAGCTGATCCAGGAGCAGAACATCCTGCCAGAGTGACAAAGCAGGTTCACTTCCAAGGGCTGCAGCAGGAAGAAGTGGAGCATAGCAGCCAGACCCAGGCCACACCCACCTAGATGAGTTTGAACTTGGTAGAGCTGGACCTGGCACTAAGGTAAAACTATACCAAAGCTCTACACCAAAGATAAAATGGCAGGGATATACAAAATGACAAAGAGAAGGAGCAAAACTCATTGTCAGGTTCCAATCCCACCCAGAACTAAAGCAGGAGACAACAGCATAGAAGAAATTGGACATCACACACATGAAATCTCTTAAATAATAACACCTGAAGTAAATAAACAAATTCAGAAAGATATAGAGAATATCAGATCAGAAATAATTTCTAAAGTAAAAAAATGATAACTATAGCAAAAGAAGTACTAAATGCTTCTAAAGGAAACATTGATTTAAAAAAAATAGAGAACAGCTGGGCATGGTGGTGCACACCTGTAATCCCAGCACTTGGGAGGCTGAGGCAGGAGGATCAGTGTGAGTTTGAGACCAGCTTGGGCTACAAAAGTGAGTTTAAGGTCAGCCTGAACCCCATAGCGAGGCCCTGTCTCAAAAAGACAAAAAAAAAAAAAAGAGAGAGAGAGTAGAAAAATGATAGAATCTCTGAATAAGCAATATAGGAAAGAAATAGAATGCATGAAGCAGATTCACTGATATACAAGAAACTACTACAAGGACAACAATATGCATCATATCAATTATTAGAAATGTGCTACTAACGTGTTTTGAAAATGTCATTGTTGGGACCTGGCGGGATGGCTCAGTGGTCTAGAGCGCCTGCGTGTGAAAGCTTGGGCGGCTTCAGGGACTGCGGTTCGATCCCTGGCACAACATGCTGCACCAGCCCTGCCCTTGTGGCAGGCTGAGCCAGCCATAAAAAATGAATGAATAAACAAATAAAGGTTCTGAAACAAGAAAAAAAAAAAAAAAAAAAAAAAAAAAAAAAAAAAAAAAAAAAAAAAAAAAAAAAAAAAAAAAAAAAAAAAAAAAAAAAAAAAAAAAAAAAAAAAAAAAAAAAAAAAAAAAAAAAAAAAAAAAGAAAAGAAAAGAAAATGTCATTGTCATTTCTTATTAAAAGAAAAATAAATAAGAGAAAAGGTGATATACAAGAAATTAAAACCTTTTAAAATTAAAATAAGCTGGCAAACCTTTTGAATGAAAGTGAAAATAAACTTTCAGACCTTGAACACAACATTGTAGCTAGTGAAAAAGTAAGAAAAGATTTCTTAAAAACAACTAGGGTACAGAAAAAAATAATTCAACATCTGCAAGATGATGCAAAGATGAACAACATAAGATGAACAGACCTCAATGAGAAGGAAAGAGTCAATACAAATGATAGAAAGAGATAGGTAAAAGTAATAGCAGAAAACTTCCCAAATATGGGGAAATAATCTGACATTCAGTAACCAAAGCATGTAGAACTCCAAATGATATCAACCAAATTAAAACCATACCCAGACATGTAATTATCAAGATCTCAGAAATTCAGCACAGGAACAGTATACTAAAAGCCACTAGAGAAAATAAACAGATCACATTGAAAGGAAAACCCATCTGAATAATGGCAGATTTCTCTTCACAAACCATCACATCAAGAAGAGCATGGAGCAAAGTATTAAAAATCTTGCAAGAAAACAAATTCCAACCCAGACTGCTATACCCTGCAAAACTCTCAAGTTTAATAGAGAAGTGAAATACTTCCAGGACAAAGAACAACTAAAGAATTTCACGATGACAAGGCCAACCCTACACAGACTACTAAAAGATATTCTGGAGAGGGAGCTAAATGATCACAACTTCATGCAGGAGAATGGAAAGAACCCACCAAATAAGGCAAGTGATTAATAAAGGAGAAAAAGAGGTATACAACAAGTCTTTCAATTATTCTTTTGCATACAGCTGCAAAATATGTCCATCAGTATACTCTACAAATGGACTTCTCCTGAACCCTATAGACCATGATTCTCTCTAGGTTTACAGGGAGGATATAAAGGAAATAACAGTAGCTCAGTTGCATGAGCGACATCTGGCCACCAGTAAGCATCATAGACCCTGTCCACGTCCACAACATATTAGAACTTTGTGTGATATCCTACTCCCAAACTGTTAGAAGTACCAGTCATATATTTGCTATTCCAACTTTTTAAAATTATATTGTATTCTTAGTAATTCTTTACTATCATGTTAACTTTTTCTTAGTTGTCATTTTTGTATATATTAACCTATTCAAATACTATGTAAGTATTCTGAATTGAGCACAGATTCATACATATGATACATTACATTCTGGTCTCCTAGTTGGATCATAATTTAGTTTTAACTTTTGCATATTGTTTTGAAATATTTAATTTAATTTTGAATTAATATTTAATTAATTTTCTGAATATTGTTTAATTTTTATTTTAAGATTTATACTGTATCTTTATAGTTTACTTATAAAATACAATATGATATTTCAAAAAAGAACAACTTGGGATATTCATTGTAAATGCATTGTTTTTATATATTAAGAGGCAGGCTGACATTTTTATAATTTTTATATCAAAATAATAAATTAATAAATAACAGAAAAATAAATTATACAAATGGCAAAATAAATAAAATTTTAAAAAATTGTCTGGTCTCTTAATCTTAAAAAAAATCAGCTTAGAATATTTACTAGGTAGCACTAAAATGTAGTAGCCATGTGAACTTAATGTAGTTAAACAAAATATTTTCACTAATCTTATGTATATCAAAACTTTATGTAATTTTGTTATTTAGCTATCTACTGAAATTCTTAAGTTTTTTTAGGAAAGGTAAAACTTGCTAAAGTGTTAAGAGTACTGCAAAAGTTGTAGGAGAAATGCTAATGCGGTATCAGAAAAGATGTCACAAAGACACAGAGATTGAAATGGAGCTCTAAAAACAGAAGTCAGAACAAGAAACGGAACTTTGGAAAGAAAGACAATTATCAAGGAGCTAATCATATAAAAATAGCAGATAAATAACAGCAGACAGAGATAAAATGTAAAAGCTGACAGTACTACTCTGTAATGTGCATTTCATCATCCTGGGAATGTAAGCCTATTAAATGAACCTATTAAACATGGTCAATGAGAGTATATTTTACTGAAATGTCTATTTATGAGAACTATTTTAACTATATACATGAAGGCATCAAGTCTAGGCAAAGGTCATAGAGGCTGGAATTCCAACAGCTTATTTTATTTTATTTTATTTCATTTCATTTCATTTTAGTGGTACCAGGGATAGAACTCCACCAGCTTTTTAAAAAAAAAAATGCTTAAAAATCTAGACAATCTATATACAAGGGATCACCAGGTGCAATTAGCTTCTACTTAATAGCCAGCCATGTAACTTTCTCAAGTTTGTACCAAATAAGTGTTGCATCTAAGAAAGTTAACTGTGTCTAAATATAAAAATATGAATTTATAACATTTTTGGCTTATAAATAATAAAAGTTATCAGTAGCACATATGTTCAGTAGTTTATGTAACTATCTCTGGATATATCAAAACATATAATGTGAACTTCCATAAAATATCACGCATTTTTTTAAAAAATCACTCATTTGAAGCAGAAACAGGAAAATAAATTCCCCAATATTTTAAAGAAGAAAGAAAACAATATTAGCATAAGCTATGAACCAATGTCTGTAGTTGCTTTTCCACCCCAAAAGATTAGCGTGTTTTCTATATGGTATTCATTAACCTTGGATGTTTGACTAGGTCAAAATCTCATCTCCATGATTTTGCTCCAAAATTAGATGGGACACAAGTCTGAGTGGCCTTGAACAAAAGATAATGTTACATTGGTTCAGTAGAGGGTTGAAGTGTTTGGGTTTGCTTTCCTTGTCTTTTGCTAGCTAAAGCCTTTGAACACATACACAGACACACACACATGTTTCTAAATAACTGACTTATTATATAGATTTCAGTTTTTGCTTTTGTTGGAGTATATTATTTTAAAAACACACAGATAAATGAGGCTATATTTCACCCCTCAAACATTTTTGACTGTTTTAACTGTTTTTCTTTATGGTTATCTTCATATTTCTCATTGATGTATTTAAACTATTGTTATTAATTCAAGACATTAACAATTGACTTAACACATTATTTTGATGTGAGTGCCACGGCATTTAGCTCCCTTACTTTTATCTTCTCCCCATTTTTCCAACATAGCTATATCCTATATTTTCTTTTTAAGTAAAACAATATTCAGAGTTTATATTTTTGAACAGTTAAATATCACTAATCAGTTAACTAGCTGACAAGAAGTACTTCCTTCCCTTTTTAGGTATGACTTTTTCTTTTGAGTTAACTATTGCTTTTCTTATAATTGTTTGTGATTCAGTTGTTGTTGTTGTCATTACAGTATTCATGTAGTTAGATTTTGCCATACTGTCTTAGTTATTTTTCTCTCATTGCTGGGACAAAATACCCAACATGCCAAATTAAGGAAGGAAAAGGTTTATTATGTAGCTTACAGTTTGCGGAAGTTTCAGTTTATAATTGGCTTACTCCAAGGTAGAGTGCCACATGGCAGAGGGCAGCAGTTCATGGTGGCAGTTAATAGCAAGACCAAAAGGGAGGAGCAGTGGCAGAGAGCAAGTCTGTCTCCCTTATATTGCATTCAGGCTATCTGCCCCAGGGGAGCACTCATAACCATAATTCCAGTGGCACTCACATCCGTAATCCCAGCACTGGATCATAGCTTAATCACAAACTCTAGAAGCCCAGCTTGACTGCATAAGGCTTTAGAGGGACATCTAGACACAAACCATAATACATACTCTTTAAAAGCAATTCAAATGAATCTGCTATGAGAGAAACCAGTCACAAGATTTTTGTTTTTGTTTTTCCTGGAGTCCTCCACCATCCTCTCCCCAGCTGGACTAATCTCTCTCTAGGGCACAACTATCATCCTAAGATTTTCCTTCAGATCATCTGGAGAATGTCTACTCATGTCTTCTGCTTCCTGAATTCCATGCCTCCTCTATTGTTTTATCTCTTCATTGTATAACTTCCTAAGAAAAGACAAATGAACAGGAAAAGAAGTTGAGGAGTCTCAACACCCAAAATGCACATAGCTCTTTTCAGTCCGGCATCTCATTCTGTGCCCAGCTTTTTCACTTCTGAGCTTCGGGCTGCCATTAGATAATTAAATCAAAGCCACAGGATTTCTGATTTGATAGGCATGGGACAGGGCCTAAAAATTTGCCAATCTTATATTGTTGGCTAACTCGCCCAACTTTTATGCCAACTTTGAGAAGTATTTTTTTTAAAATATATATACTTAAGACAAATGCCAAAATCATCTTATTACATCAGAGAAGGCAAAGTAAAGAAAGGTTATCTTTTCCTTCTTTGTCTGACCTATCAAGCTATCTGTGGCCACCTAGAATGCATTCAGATGTCAGTAAAAGAAAACCTACTACCACTGAGAAAAGCAAATAAGGAGTTATCTGGCAGTAGATAATTCAAGGATAGTATAGTTTTTAGATGATATTATAAGGACCCAAGTTTCTGCTTTGCCAGTGATATGCTGTTCTATTTAAGAACTACCTACAAAGAGGAGGGAAAGCCAGATCTATGGCTTAGCAATATGCAAAATACTATGTCTAACTGCAGCTTTGACTTCATGAAGATATAACTGATTCTCGGGGTCTTCTCCTCATTCTCTCAACATAGTGACAGAAGCTCTTTTTATTAGGAAAGCTAAAGCTTTTCTAGCAGTTTTACCATCAAAAGGTAGAAGATGCCTTGCTGGGAAATCACTAAGTGACAAGGGTCACTTAGCAGTGTCTGTTCCACTACCTTCTTATAGCTTTGCCCTTCAAAATTTGCCCTCACTTTTCTTTTTTGCGCTTGAGATAGAACCCAGAACCTTATGCATGCCAGGCAAACTCTCCACCACCAAGCTAAATCTCCAACTCAAATGCTATTAATTTAAATCTGATTCCACTCATGAGAATGGAGAAAAAACATAGTGGTTTCTATTCTTCCCCAGAAGGAATTTTGCATTACAAACCACCTCCAGAAAGCTTGGCTACAAGCATTGTATTATGGTTTTATAGTTAAGTGGCACCATTACAAGAAGATGTACCTGACTTGAGAGTAAGCATTTTGAAGGCCTCTTGAGCTTTGTCAGTTTTGTAACACATTGCTGTCATGGCTGAGGATGCAGAAGCTAAGCATGATTGAAGACTGTCTACAATAAAGCAAAACTGCTTCTTCTGTTCAGATGTTTCTTTTTTGCTCTATCTAATTGAGGCGACAACTATGTTCTACAACAGAATGGACCAAGAGTAAACCAATCAGCAAACTCCTGGCATTTTTCTTGCTATGGTTTAAATCTAGAATATCCCCCAAGAACCTTCACTCAAATGTAGGGGTGTGGAAAGTAATGGGATCATGAGGGTGCTATAGCTGACTTGGTGTTAGAAGGTGGGGCCTGTTAGAAGGTGAATCACTGGGGTGTGATATAAAGAGTGTGCTCTGCCTCTGGCTCCTCCTTCCTCTCTGCTCCCTGGATGCCATGAGTTGAACACCTTTCCTTTGCCCAGGTCCTTCCACCATGTTGTTTCTATCTTAAAGTCACCCAACCATGGGCTGAAACCATGAGTCAAAAAAACTCCTCCTTCCTTGAGTTGTGGGCATCAGATAGGGTACCTCAGCAGCCCATAAAGTGACACCCCTCAATAAGATGCCCTTTGATATGTCAGATGTTTCCCTTCTCCCATAACCTATACATAAGATCTGAGAAGCTACATCCAGTATTCATCAGAAAAAGACATTTGAACTGAAGCTTGCCAGAAGGCATGGAATCTCATTCTCTTGATTACTAGCTCTGTGACCTTGAACCAGTCACGTCTCTTCTCTCAGCTCCTTAGCTGCTCTGTAGTTGAAGGGGTTGGGTTGGGCTTTTGTCTACCGTCATCTGAGTACTTAAACAGGAAAAGCAGCTGAATGTCTTTAGGTGACTGAAGTGGATAAAAATTAGATTATTCCCTCACTGCTACAAATATTAAATATCTACCAAATCAGATCTTTCATTCAAATTAATCTGCAGTGATTTATATTGTAACCTACAGTTTGCAAAGCACTTGCTTCTACATTTCCCCCATTTTTCCCTTCAACCCATGTGAGGTAAGTAGGGCAGACTTTATTATCTCCATTATTTTCCTCACACAAAGAATTTTCAGTCAAGGATCTCCACAGTCTACAGCAGCAGTTTCCAGCACAGAGTCTGCTTACCTCAGGATTTCCAAAGCACACTTATTACAGAGCCTTTCTGGGTCCTATATCAGACCCACGAGGTCAGAACCTCTGAGCTTATAGGCCTGGGATTTATTTTGAGTTTTTAACAAAACACTTCCAGGTGATCTTTATGTGCCCTAAATTTGAGAAACACTAGTTTATTTAGACAAAAAGTAAAAGCCTATTATGTAATAGACACTGGCTGATAGACAAATAGATAACTCCTTCAAATAAATAATAACAACTCAATGAAAATAAGGTGTGTGTTTTTTTTTTTTTTTTTTTTTGTCTTTTTGAGACAGGGTCTCGCCATGCAGTTGAGGCTGGCCTTGAGCTCACTTTCATAGCCCAGGCTGGTCTCGAACTCGCACCGATCCTCGTGCCTCAGCCTCCCGAGTGCTGGGATTACAGGCGTGCGCCACCACGCCCGGCTAAGGTTTTATTTCTGAGTATTTTTACTTAGATTTTTGAAAACGTTGTAAAGATAGGCCTGATAACATACCCTTCACCCAGCTACTTTCACTTATTGTTACTATCTTACATCCCTGGGGGCTGGGGAGATAGCTCTGTGGCACAAGTGCCTGCCTGGCAAGTGCAAGGTCATGAGTTTGAACCCCAGTCCTGAAACAAAACAAAACTTATCTTACATCCCTGTGGTTAGCCTATAAAAATTAAGAAATCAATACTGGTACAATAAACTTTATTCAGATTCTACCAGTTTTTTTTATTGGTAGTAGTATCTTTTCTCTCTTCTAGAATTATCCCAGAAGTCTACACTGCAGTGAATTTTCATGCCTCTTTAGTTTCTTCTACCTCATAACAAGATGCTCATTCTTTTTTCCTTCTTTTGAATGACCTTGAACATTTTGAGGAGTAGTGGTCAAACACTTCATAGACTGTCCCACCACTGGTGTTTGTCTAATGTTTTTCTCATGATTGTACTGGGGCCATGGGCTTTTGGAAAGAATACAACAAATGGATGTGTCTTTTACATCACATAATATCAGGGGTGCATTATATTTGTATGCTCTCACTTGACAATAAAGTATACATTCGTAATCCCAAATAGAAGTTTATTAAGCTGGGTGTTCCATAAGTACTAAGTGACACAGTGACAGTAAATTTTCTTTTTTTTTCCTGCCACTTTGTTGTGTGAGTGATCCTTCTAGTTTTATCCTCCACCCTCCATTTTAGGCCAACTTTCCATCCCCATGTTGTTTTATACTCCACTCAGCCCCATACCCCAGTTTTCTAAGTTTGTTAGTGTTCAGCTCAAATCCAATGTGTGCTCTGGAATCTTGCACAATCTCCCCCCCGACACACACACACACCTCCTTCATTAACTTCTAAAGCACTTATTGTCTACCCCTCTAATTTTTCACTTTGAACATCTTGTCTTAACTTCTGTTTTCCCAAGCTGCACTGGAGTAATAATGGAAAAAGACCACCCTGCTTGTGACTCCATTTGCTCCCAAGCTGAATGATACTGGTGTTTTGCCATCTGGTATCTTACCCTCTTCAGTCCGCCACCTGGAAGTCAGAGGAGTGTTCTAAACTGCAAACCTACTTATATTATTGGCTTGCTTAAAGCTTCTCAGTTTTATTTATAAAATAAAATCCAAATGTCTAATCACAACATAGAAGGTCCTCATAATTTAATCCTTGTCTGCTTCACTTTACTTCTAACATCTCATACACCACTCCACAGTAGCCTGTGTTTCAGTCACAATGAACTACTGGTAGTTTCTAGATACGCTCTGGCCTTGCTGAGCCACACACCTCTTAACTTAGGCTGGTATCAGTGAGAATACCATTACAGAAGACTCCAAGTCACATAAGCTGATATGACGAGGACAATTTTAACATCATGGAATAGGAATTTGAAAAGTTGGGAAAGTTATGCTGCATCTTAACAATATCATAAAGACCCAGAAGTTTTTTTTGTTTTGTTTTGCCATAGTCAGAATTTTTGACTTGCCCTCAGGTTGGCTCCCTTGATAGCCACAGATAAATCTAGTACTTCTAAGCATTCCTTTCAAGCAGAGTAATGCCTACAGAAGGAAGAAGAGGAGAAAAAATAAAACAGTAATAACTATCTCTTCTAGTATTTCCCTTATAAGGTCAAAAAATATTTATTGAAGACTTCCTTTTATATCTTATTGGTTCAAACTAGTTAATGCCCTCCTCAGGAGCAAATCAAACAATAAGAATGAACCTATAATAACTGGCTTTAAGAAAACATGAGCATTTGGTCCCAATGGTAGAGGCAGTAGCACTTTCCCTGGGGTTAGGTAGGGTATCTTGGCTCTACCAGACAGAAAATAGTGGGCTCTGGGAAGGCAGCCAGCAGTGTCCATCACAACATTACTGTTGTGGTATCTTTGTTTACTACTGCCTCCCTCTCATCCTTTAAGGTTCACTGACATACTATCTGTTCCCCAAAGTTCTCCCTGAAGTCACCAAGTAGAATAGAATGCTTTTTCCTCTGATCCTGCATATTACTGGGATCATGTCCTTGCTGTAACACTTTATTATATAGCCATAATTCTATCTTTAGAAAAAGTGAAACTTTGGAAGAACATATGTATTTTTATTAATCTTTTAGTCCAAACCTGTTGAAAGAAGAAAGGAGTATAGAAAATTTCTTCCTCATTTTGTTCATATTAAACTAGGGGTAATTTTACCACTTAATAATTGTTTTAAATATCAAATAAAATAAGTACTGAAACAGACTCAACATAATTCCTAATATGTAGCATCATGTATACATTTTGGATAACATATACAACAACGTATCTTTTTTAAAATACCATCCTCCAACCTTTCACATACATTTCCTAGTATGATGTTTTAGACTAGTTGTTTAACCTATGTGTTGAGAGTTTACTTCAACCTAAATTTTTTAAAAGGTTTTAAACAAATTAAACTACCAGTTCAGTTTGCCATGCCTTAATTACTCTTCTTGCATTGTCTTTAAGAACTTTTCAATAACATTTTCTCAATTCTGTATTACTAGAGGACTTCCAACAACATTCAGAATTCCTGATCTGCATTCTTTCTTGTGGTGACCTTTCACCAAACACCCTTTTCTTCCCCACTCCAGTCTCTTCAGCATTCTGGGCTTCATTTCAGAGCTGTCTTTTGGAGGTATGCCTCCCTCCCCTTCCTAACACTTCTTTGTTACTAAAAATAGCTGATGTCCCTTCAGAGCAAAAACACTTGGCAAATCCGCTTTTGTAGGTACAGCTTTGTACTGGTGTCTGTGATTGGGGTAGAGGAATGAAATACAAGAAGTTCACCTCTTCTCCACTTCTCCACAGACCCCTGTATTCCTCAAAGGAGCTCACAAAAACCCATGTAAAAATAGCACTGTCATACTCATCAAAAATGCACAAGATAAATGATGCTGAGATTAATGTTAAAAAGTAAATAAAACCACCAGCTCAGAAGTTCACCAGAAAATACTTGAGGAAACATTTAATGAAAGAGACCCAGCCCCAACCCAATAAACTAGATCTATAAATGATAACAACCTAACAAGCATTTTTAAAGGAAAATTGGAGTATATAGTATGGACAGTTTCCTTCAGATTATAACGAATATATTTCAAGCTCCTCTTGCCTAGGCTATCTTGATATGATATTGTCACGTGGGTATTCCCTGTGTTCAGCACCTTATATAGCCTTTAAAGCTTTGTGACAATAACCCTGAAAGAAGCCTGATCCTATTAAATTTTTTAGCTATTCAATATTCAAATGCTTTGAGATACTCTAATTCCCTACAAGTGAAAATTTTCTATTAAGTAAAATTTTAATCTTCTTTTAAAAATGGTGCATGTGTGAATAAATCCATTCATGTGGACAGATCCATATCTCCTTGCATATCAAGACATGAACATATTCATAATACGTGTATACATTATTCCTGTACATATTTGTATAGGTACATACCTTGAATATAATCTTACCACTTTGGGCTTCTAAAAGTCATATTTGGCTCTTTCTGGAAAACACCAAATGGCAGATGACGCCGGAGCAGCTGGAAGGGCCAGAGACCCCCAGAGCTCAGGCATGGGAGGTTGCAGCAGCTTATGCAGAGGCTTCGGCAGTGCCCTTCAAGGTCACAGGCGTGGCAGAGTCCAGGGCCCCGAGGCCGTGGGGCTCAAGGTGGTAAGGCCGAAGACAAAGAGTGGATTCCTGTCACCAAGCTGGGCCGGCTGGTCAAAGACATGAAGATCAAGTCCCTGGAGGAAATTTATCTTTTTTCCTTACCCATCAAGGAGTCTGAGATTATTGACTTTTTCCTGGGCACATCCCTCAAGGATGAGGTTCTGAAGATCATGCCTGTGCAGAAGCAAACTCGTGCTGGCCAGCGGACCAGGTTCAAGGCATTTGTTGCCATTGGAGACTACAAAGGTCATGTTGGCCTGGGTGTTTTTTGCAAGGTGACTGGCCACTGTGGCTCTGTGTTGCTGTGCCTGATCCCTGCCCCCACGGGCACTGGCATCGTCTCAGCCCCTGTACCCAAGAAGCTGCTGCTGATGGCTGGAACTGATGACTGCTATACCTCTGTTAGGGGCTGCACTGCTACTTTGGGCAACTTTGCTAAGGCTACCTTTGATGCCATCTCCAAGACCTACAGCTATCTGACCCCTGACCTCTGGGAAAAGACTGTGTTCACCAAGTCTCTCTATCAGGAATTCACTGGTCATCCTGTGAAAACCCACACCAGAGTCTCTGTCCAGAGGACTCAACCTCCAGCAGTAGTTATAACATGAAAGGTTTTTACACAAAAATAAAGTATGTCTGCCAAAAATAAAAAAATTAAAAAAAATAAAAGTCATATCTGGAATTGCATTTTTTGCCCTAATTTCTCTGAAAGCAAGTAGCAAAACTGCAGCATAAACTAAAATTGTGAGGAGGCCTAAGTATAAGATAGCCATACCAACCAGATAGTCAATTAAATTCTATTCCATTTCTTCTATTGGCAACTGTGTCAACCTGCTTATCAACTATTTTATTCTGATGCTCTAACCTCAAAAAAAAAAAAAAAAAAAAAAAAACCATTCTGCTCTCTCTTTATTCTCCAGAGTTAGTGCCAAATTTCCTTCCTGCAATTCAGTATTTCTTACATATCCTTACAGCCAAGGTTCTTATAACCTGATTTGTAGACCTCTGGCTGTCAAATGACTCTTTAGGAGTATAAATAGCTCAAAGATTTTGTCACACAAAAATGGATATAGGGAAAACATATGAAGAATTACAAGTATTCTCTAATGTAGATTAATATTATTATACAATCATGGGGTAGAAAAAGTATATCAACAATATCATTGTTGAGGATTTAGTGTGCTATGAACTTAGTATCTCCAGTTCTGGGGAACTGAGAGTCATCCCTAAGCATGCCTTCCACTTATGGCATTACTGTCATACATCCAGGTCATATCTGTCTTCTTATAATTACAATTCAAATATTCATTGTAAATCTAATAAAGTGGCTAATCTATAGTGGTTACCCTCTAAGCCACTGCCTCCCCACATGCTCCAAATCTAACAACAGTAATAGACTGTCTTTGTAGAGAGCTGTGCATACAAAAAGTAATTTTTCTTGCAAATTCAGCAAATTTTCAAGTGAAGATTCTCTGTTCATGCACTTCTTGGTAAAGAAGCTCTCAATACTGCTTTGTTCAGAGTAAAGGAGTAATAAGCCATGGTTACCTCCTGCAAGGAGTGACTCTTTACAAGCAAATGCTTATGAGACAGTTAATAGTAATGTTATGGTTTGTGTCTAGTTGTCCCCCCAAAGACTCATGTAGTCACTGGGGTGGTTTCTAGAGTTTTGGGCTATTAGTGCTACACCTGTGCTAGGGTAAGTAATCTGCATTACAATGTAAGGAGGAGAGAGAGGCTTGCTATAAGTTGTAGCTGTTGCCCCTCCCCTTTGCTCTTTGCTGTTTTCCTTGGCCATGACCAGCTGGCCTCTGCCAAGTGCCACTATACCTTGGGGCCAGTCTAATATGGACTGAAATCTCCACTAAACCTATCCTTCCTTAATTCTTGGCGTCAGGTATTTTGTTCCAGCAATGAGAGAAAATCAAGACAAGTAATAAGGTAGTATATTGTTATTAATCATATACAAGGAGACAGAAAGTCTTTTTAAAATTTAAAGCATTGGGAAATAAATCCAGAGCCTTTGCAATGAGCAACATTCTCAGCCCTTTCTAAAAATACTTTATTTTGAAGTCACTAAATTGCCCCACCTAGGTTTACTGCAAGTGTGTACCATTATTCTGGCTTGAGAAATAGAAAATTCCACTTTCAACTATATAATAGGATGGAAATCCTTACAATAGTCACCATATACTTACCTAACAGGATGGAACTCCTTACCCTAGTCATCACATACTTAACCCCAATAAAGAAAATAAGACTCTTTGTGTTACCTAAAGCATCATCTGATAGCACCAGGGGAGCAGAAGAGGTGTTGATTATGGTATGGTGCATGGTGTTCAATAAATATTTGATGGTAAAATAAATGGTCTAGCCCAAACCCCACCGCTGGGAGCTGAGCCTGCGCACCCGCTGCGGCCCAAGCTCCAGCACTGAACCCATCAAATAGCCCGTTTGGCAATCGTTCCGGTCCACGAGCCTACCAGGACTACTCAATCCCAAAGCTCCACCTCCACCTACAGACCACATCCCCCAGGATTCAGAAAAGCTAGCAGCCAGAGCCCCAACAC
>PVJA010021845.1:0-34992 GCA_004027025.1 Myocastor coypus
CACGCACGCACGCACGCACGCACGCACGCACGCACGCATACACGCCCCAAGCATGAACTGGTATCTGAATATATTTAAATTATACAATGCTTACCATATATGCTGCTTTCCCTAAAAACCCTAAAACTTGTTTCCACAACTGATGTCACATTAGGCTTTATTTAAAGATATAAGTGGCTTTTAGTGACAAGCTATATACATCAATCCCTATTAATAGTTAGCAAAGCAGGGTTCAATCCTTAGCACTTAAAAAAAAGGTGGGCGTGGCAAGATAGCTCAGTGGTCTAAAGCACCTGCTTAGGCCAGCTTAGGAAACTGCGGGAACCAAAGTTCAATCCCCAGCACTACATGCTATACCAGCCCCACCCCCAGGGTGGGCTGAGCTGGCCCTAACTTAAAAAAAAAAAAAAGATTGAAGCTTTTAACTTAAATTAATATCCCTTAGAAGTAAGGAATATGACTGGAATCTGGGAGGTAAGGAGGTAATAGGGGATAATATTATTATGTATCAAGCCTTTAATCTTAAAAAATGACTCACATAGGTTCAGAGCGTTATCTATAAGGTCCACAGTTCAAACTGGAGAAAGAAAAACAGCACAAATGCTTCAGGCTGTTCCTGAAGTCAAATAATTCCTTTATGTTCTGCCCCACGTGGCTCTCGCCAAGTGCCCAGTATTCTTAATGCAGATGGGGTTCGTCTGCTTCATGAGCTTTTTTTTTTGTCTTTTTGAGACAGGGTCTCATTATGCAGTTAAGGCTGGCCTTGAGCTCACTTTTGTAGCCCAGGCTCATCTTGAACTTGCACCAATCCTCCTGCCTCAGCCTCCTGAGTGCTGGGATTACAGGTGTGAGCCACTACGCCTGGCTTCGTGAGCTTTTAATAAATACTAAAGTTCGATTGATAAATCTACAGCTGTATTTCTTGGCTGGGATTTAACAAGTTAAAACCAGGTAACAAAATGAAGAAAACAGCAACTTTTTCTAGATGTGATAGTTCTTCCTAAGCACTTTGAAGTCAGAAGATATCACTTACCACAACTCACTTTTTTCAGTCATCACTCCTCACTAATCTTTCTTTTCTTCAGATAATCAGTCATCAATAAATATTTAGCTCCTCAGTGTGCCAGGCACACAGCAGACTATGAAAGCAATTTATTACCAACATATGTGTATTTAAAAAATAAAAAAGGGAGGACAAGGCTTATGGTGGCCAGTTACAGATCCTATTGCTTTTTGCTTTATCAGTAGTATTTGACAAAAATGTGTCAATCTTTTAACAATATGTATTGTCAGAAAAATAAGACTAACAAGCCCTTGAAAATAGGTATGTTCTTTTTACTGCATGAACTCATTTAGTCAAAGATCCATTATTATGTCACTAGGTTTAAATGTTAAGCACTTAAGAAACAAACCACAGCCATGTAAGACAGCTCTATGTTATCTTGTGAATGAATACTCAAGAAATGTATATTTGGAAATAAAGTGGCACACAAAAGTCACATAGTAAGAGTATCCTTTGGATATCTGTATTTTCCGCTCCCTACTTAAAACTTTATTAGGAAGATAAAGAGACCAAGATACACTGAAGGACTGCACAGCTTTAGAAAGTGGTGGGTTGAGCCTTAACAAGTATGAAGGCAGTTAACATGAGAGACAGACAGGCAAGATACTGGAAGCTACCGGATGGAAGGTGTAAAAAGGCATGGAATACTAGAAAAACTTAGCTAATGTTCATATGATATTACCTATAATCATGTCCTGTCAGGTATGCATATCAAAGTATAAGAAGCTTTCCTGTCTGGGATACTATAAGTGACACTTAAGATAAAAGGTAATACTGCGTAAGGCCAGAATGAGGCAACATGTATTACTGGAATGGATGGAACCTCCATGTCTTCTCTGGGTAGCTTCCACCCAACTCCCACAGGAACTAAAAATCATAAATCTAATGATTTTATCCACAGATCTACACAGACCTTGTGATATCTGATTCATAATATGCTTTGTAAACAGGGGCTATGGAAATATGCTCACAATGGCAATTATTTTCTCAATTTATAGTAAGTTATTTTTTTGCCCTGGGAAAGAGTAACCGTCTACTGGAACCAGGCTAGGTAATTTTTTTGGTGTTCTTACATGTGCCACTCATTTCAACAGTCTGCCATTTGAAAAAACCATATCGAAATAAGATATGAACTTTCTCTTCCCTTAAGGCCAGCACACCTAACCAGTTCCAGAAGAACGAGACAGGAAAGGCTCACCTTTCTCCTCTTCCTTCTTCCCATCCCACGACTAGGAAAGCAAAAAGGCTGGCAGTTGCACTTACTACTATAGTTACCACTCACGTACACACACAGGACAAGAGATAGCTTCCACTCTTACAGGAACCCTCAGAGGGCGGCTCTTATTTCAGTTTGTCCTACATGTGTGTGCAGATGTGTAGCGATGTGTAAAATTCATTAAACAAAGAGGGTTAACAGCTTCAGGAAGTGTCCCTGAAATTAAGATAGACATGACAAAAACATGGAATAGATCAGTAGAATAAAGAAAAAAAAAGTATGTAGAAAGAAGAACCAGACCATTTTATAAAGAGGGTATATAACAAGGACATGACCAACACTTCGTCACACCCTATGCTGCCAACCTGAAAAACTTGAGCCCTTGTTATGAAAAAGATAAAATATAGCTATAGTGTGGATACTTTGGTATGACATCCCTGACAAAATTCAGCTTCAAAATGCTGTTTCATTTTTAAAACCAAAGGACTAATCTCTAAAACTGTTCCCCCCAGCTTTCACCAATAAACTCTTTAAGAAGCACATGACTAAAATTGTGTAATTTATCCAGTATAACCTCAATAACTTAAATTTTTAAGGAAATTTTTTATGAATACATTTTTCCACCTTTATTTCACTTTATATGAGTCACTATGGAAGAGCAGGGCAGTAATAACTAAAAAATGGCATTCTGGGATTTAAAAACAAATTTATTTTTTCAGTGCTGATTTGATTGTTTTGGCATATACCAAATGTGAGGCAAAAATAATCTATTAAAGTAAATTTTCCAGTACTGCAATTAAACACTTGTTCCTTTAATGTAGCCATTTTTTAAAAAATGGATTACATACACTGAAGGAAGTTTTTGACGTCAGTTCTAATACTTTTGACTTTGGCTATCTTGGTTTGTAATGTGAACAGAACACACTAGATAAAAAAATTGGTACATATTTTCCCCATATCCATTGAGCTAGCCATTTAAGTTTCAAGACAACAATAAGATCAAGTCCTTCTGCATTTATGTTAATGTTCTTTAGCTGAAGCACAACATAAGGTCTCAATCTAAAATTTGCCTTTGTAGCATGTGAACTGAGGTGGGCAGAGGTACTTCTGAATCAAATGAGCAGCCCCTCCCCTTGTATATAAAGGATGAGGAGCAAGAAAAAAAATTATTAAAAAAATTATTATAAAAAAAACTATTAAGCAGGAAGAAATTATAGAATTACTTTATCCCCAAAGGAATGCCAATTCTTAAAATAAATAAAAAGATTCCTTAAGGACTTTTAACCTAAAGGAGAGGAACACAGCCAGCTTTATAGCAAAGTTCATGCAACTACATCAATGAGACAGGAAAGCAATATTGCACTAAAAGGGGAACCTTGAAGGATTAATCCACCTCTTTCATTGACTCAAAGTAACTAGCCACTTCCTGTATGCATTGGCATACCTGACTTGTTCTACGTTCTGGCAAGTGGATAACACTTGATCAATAAACCTGTGCTCCATTTCTAGCCCCACAGAGTCTGTAGCTGGGGTCCGCTTCAGGCGTTTGGTTTCCTGGGAATAGCCTTGCTTGCTACAGTCATTCAGTCCATCCACTTCCATTGCCTGAGACAGACGAGGGCCTCCAGGGATGAGGTGCAAGTCACTCAGTGTCTCCCCAGGACTGTCTGCAGGTGCCACCTGTGTCACGCTGTGAGGAAGCCTACTACTGAAGTAATGTTGAAGATAGAAAATATGCCGCCTACGATGGAGGGGAAGAAAAAAATTTAAAAATCACATTGAAAAAGTCAAATGTCCAGGAGTTGGTCATTTCAAAGTATACAGTACAGAGTCTGCTGCCTGCTTCACCACCCCAAGGTAGCTGGGGGAAGGAAGAAAAAGCATCAGGATGAAGATTCTGAGTATCTGGATAAAGGCCTTCAACACTCACGTACTGGTGTGTAAGAAAGACTACTGCTCTACAGGCTTCTGGGCAGGCATGTACTGAGAAGGTGACAATGCCTGGCACTATTACTCTCCCAGTAACTATGATATGAAAGTAGAAACATGCCTTAGCTCAGTATGCCTTAAGTTAGGAGTAAATAAAACAAAACTTACTGCAGCGATATCTTTTTGTTGTTGTTGTTTTTGTTTGTTTTGTTTTTTTTGACACTGGGAACTGAACTCAGGACCTCATGCTTGCCAGGCTGGCACTGTACCACTGAGCTAAATCCCCAGCTCTGCAGAGATATCTTAAAAGACAAGTGATTTAATCACTCAAGGCATTGTTTTTTTTTCTACAGACTTAGTTTAGAGCCTTTATCTAATCCTTTTAAAAGTAACAATACAGGGGCCCGGCGGGATGGCTCAGTGGTCTAAAGCGCCTGCTTGGGAAAGCTTGGGCGGCTTCAGGGACCCCGGTTTGATCCCCGGCACCACATGCTGCGCCAGCCCTGCCCTCCGAGCGGGCTGAACCGGCCATAAAAATTAGTTAATAAACAAATAAAGGTTCTGAAACAAGAAAAAAATAAATAAATAAAATAAAAAATTTAAATAAATAAATAAATAAATAAAAGTAACAATACAGGGGCTGGGGAGATAGCTCCGAGGCACAAGTGCCTGCTGGGCAAGTGCAAGGTCGTGAGTTTGAACCCTGGTCCCACAAAAAAAAAAAAAAAAAAAAAAAAAAAAAAAAAAAAAAAAAAAGTAACAATACATCTGCTGCTATTGATCTTATTAACCAGAAATCAACAGAATCTTCTTCTAAATTCATCAATGGTCTTAAAATATGCTGGGCTCTGAAGACAGCATGTTAAAAGATACAGTTCCTCTTTTCCCACAGAGAAAAGCAGTTCTGCCTTTAGAATCACCTGGAACTGGCCCGGCAGGATGGCTCAGTGGTCTAAAGCGCCTGTTTAGGAAAGCTTAGGCGGCTGCAGGGACTGCAGTTTGATCCCTAGCACCACATGCTGCGCCAGCCCTGCCCTCAGGGCAGGCTGAGCTGGCCATAAAAATAAACAAACAAACAAACAAAAGTTCTGAAACAAGAAAAAAAATAAATTTAAAAATTCTTAAAAAAAAAAAAAAGAAATCACCTGGAACTGTTAAAAACGAAGAAGCATGTGTCTGATCTTTTTAAATCGGGGGCAGTGACCTGCCATATATAATATGATAGACTGCATAAGTTCTAACTCACTATTCATATTACCAGCTCTAAGTCCCTAAAAGATAATTCTATTAATTTATTCCCTGCATATGCTGCAGTAAAGAGGAAATGTAGGGCCAGCGAGATGGCTCAGTGGTCTAAAGTGCCTGCAGAGGAAAGTTAAGGCAAGCGCTGCGACTGCTCCTTGATCCCTGGCACCACATGCTGTGCACCCCAACCCCAGGGCGGGCTGAGCCAGCCATAACACAAACAAATAAATGAGGTTTAAGAGAAATAAATAAAAGAAATCTTAAAAAAAAAAAAAAAGAGGCAATGTATAACATACCATTTTATAAAGGGTAAGATGCAAAGAACATCTAAATCCTCTAATACAGTAGATACCTAGTCTGTACAACACGAGTCATTCTAAGTTTTTTCTTCTTACTCCAATTTTACTTTTCTCAAATCCTTCAAGTCTAGCTATTAACATGTTTAAATCTGAAATAGCAACAAAGCTCTTTTAATTCCAAACCAGTTTCAACCCCTGAATTAAATGTAATAGATTAGACTCAAGCGTCTTCATTTTTAACAGTCTTAGGTGCTTCTAAGAACAAGCAAACTGCTCTTAGAGGGAAAAGAGGATCTGAGTCTTGTAACATGGTTTCTAATAGGATCTATCTTCTATTTGAAAATGTGCATTGAGAGGCTTGCTTTTAAGATAAAGGGAAAATTCTCTACTTACGAAGATGTCAAAGGTGACTTTTACCTTCTGAATAAATTTAGCATGGAAATTAGATTGACCAAAGTTAAACTGATTGGGGCCCAGTGGGATGGCTCAGTGGTCTAAAGCACCTGCTTAGGGGGCGGCTGCAGGGACCGCCTGCAGAGACCGCCTGCAGGGACCGCGGTTCGATCCCCGGCACCACATGCTACGCCAGCCCTGCCATCGGGGCGGGCTGAGCCGGCCATGAAAATAAATAAACAAAAGTTCTGAAACAAGAAAAAAAAAAAAAATTATTAAAAACAAGACAAAACAAAACAAAAAACCAAAGTCAAACAGACTATAAGAAAGCTGGGGGTAGGAGGTGTTTTCAATAACTTAAGAAAAATATACATTTTTAAAGTGCCTATTTCTTGCTCAGTGCAAGTCTTTTGTTTGTAAACTTAGAATCTATATTTATGATGATGGAGACACCTCAAATAGAAGAACACCCAAAGTAATTGAAGTAAGGTATCTACATATCAACTTCATTCCAATATGAAGTTTATATTACTGTCCAATGTACTTACTAGTCTTTTTCCTGAACGTGAAGAAAAATTACCTAACATTTTAAAATTTTTAAAAAGCACTAAGATTATACTTATAAATAATATATAAAGCCAGCTTACTTTGTTCTTAAGATTCTAAATAACCTCAATCCAAACTGCACATCAAAATTATCTGTAAGACTTCTTAAAAAAACAAAAAGATGATAACACTTAATTCCAGATAAGCTAAATATTGGGATATCCAAAGAGGAAGGTCAGAAATATTTGCTATTAATTTATTTTTGAAATAACACAGGTTATTCTACTGCAGTATCAAGGTTGAATACTATGATCCTAAGCCACAGAAACGATCTGCAGGAGGACCTTCATACTGGTGAGGGAGAGGGATATAGGAACATAAACCCTTTTTCAGTCATTAACTCCACAATCAGATGGCTGTAACCAACCAACAGGCAAAAGTCAGACCTTACAACATCTGCACCTCTCACAGGAACATGTAAAGTTTCATATAGGAAATGCCTTTGTCCTGTCTCTTACCTATGACACCACAGGGTTTCATGTCCTGGGTAGGAATCAATAAGATCAGTGCTGAATTTCACTTCCTTTTCTAGAAGATGGGAGAGATTCATACTTGGTTCCTCTGTTGCAGCTGCTTCTTCTTCATCCTTTGGAAGAACCAGGGCTGCCTCATTTCTCAAAGGGTTCTGCTCCAACACAGAATCATCTATTACAGTTTGGCTAATCAAAGACTTTAACAAAAACTGGCGGTAGTGGAATCCACTGTGGTCTGAAACGTGCATGGACGCCCAATGTTTAGTAGAAGATAGTTCATCAAGAAGAATCTTGTAGGAAGAAAAAAAAGGAAGTGAGAATTTCCAAAGATTTTTCTTTCTCCATTAACACTTGTGATTTCTCTTGGATTTATTCCATGTTGGGCTTTTTTGATAATCATTCTAGTTAGTGTTTTGTACACAACATCAAGCACAGCACTGTCATTTAGAAGCTTAGTACAAGCTAATCTCTTTTCCTTACAAAGTAATGATTTTTTAAAACTACACAAGGAGGGGCTGGTGAGATGGCTCAGTGGTCTAAAGCATCTCCTTAAGCAAGCTTAGGCAACCACAAGGACCGAGGTTCAATCCCCAGCACCACATGCTGTGCCAGCACCTCCCCCGGAGCAGGCTGAGCTGGCCATAACATAAAAAAAATAATTAAATAATTTAAAAAAAAAAAAACTACACAAGGAAAAAAATAAAACTACACAAGGAAGGATTTGCCATTTTTTCCCTTGACCCTGACTATACATGCTGACTGGCACACAGAGAAGAAGACAAATTCTAAAATAATGATAATCCAGAGAATACTCATTTATAACACTAATTGCAGAAAGAGAAATATAAATTCAGGAATTACTATGAAATAAACTTTGTTCTCATATTTAATAAGCATATATCTAACTGGTATTAATATGTACCACAGCCTTCAAAACAGACTCAATGTAATCATTTATTTTTTTCTAAGAATGCCACAATACCACACTGTTACATTTACTATTTAATTCTAAGAACTTAGCCAAAAGCCATGGTGCATGAATAATAGGATTTTGCCAGGGGCTGTGACTTTCACAACTTGCCTTACACTCATAATTAATGATAAATGTTTTTTAAAAGTATAGGGGCCTGGAGGGATGGCTCAGTGGTCTAAAGCGCCTGCTTGGGAAAGCTTGGGCGGCTTCAGGGACTGCGGTTCAATCCCTGGCACCACATGCTGTGCCAGCCCTGCCCTCTGGGCAGGCTGAGCCGGCCACAAAAATGAGTGAATAAACAAACAAAGGTTCTGAAAAAAAAAAATTAAAAAAAAAAAAATAAATAAATAAATAAATAAATAAAAGTAGATAAAATTCAATAGTACATTGTTCAGGTCTTTATGTTACCAATCCTGCAAACTAAAGAAAAGATGCATGATAAAATACATTGTTTCATACTGTCTTGGACACATAGCAAACATAAATAACTTTTGATCAGTGAAAAATCTTAGCAAAAGCTGACCACATTTCCTCAGAAAATTCTGAGACCCCCTAAGGAAAAGACACATATACTGTGAACAGAGCCAGCACATGGTCAGTGACAGCTTCCATGCTTGTGTAAGGCACGACACAATGCCTTCTCCAGTACCAAGATCCCTTATCCATTTTTCACATAGCCCTCTTATGCTATGACAACTTTCACTCTTATAAACTTCCACAGCACTTTGTGTGACCCACTGAATAAACCAAAGAACTATGTGGGTCTTCATCACTACAAAATGGTGCAGGCACTTCAGTTTCTCTTTTTTTAATGCTACAAATATTTATTCGTTCCTAATTGATGAATTCATGCCCCTAAAGCCACTGGCATCAGAAGGAATATGTAAATAATTTATGAATGAATGAATGAACAATTTAATGAATGAGATAAGTATGAAGGAGTAATATTACTTCAAGTCAGGACATTCAAATTTTATCAGGGGAATGTCTTTAATATTTCCTTTAAGTTGTAATGAATTTCTATGCATACACATAAACTTATTCTAGGGGCAATAAAGTCTCTGAACAACTCACAGTAAGTTCACTTATTTGAGTTTAAAAAGTGAGCAAAAATAGCACCAAATAAACATCTGCCTGAAAAACAAATTAATTCAGTGTTTTTACATTTTTGAAGTACTAGTCGTGAAGACATTTTTAAGCTATAATACAGCAGGTTTTTACTTTTGGAATGGTTTCTGAACCTGGTTTGAAAAGACTATTTAAGCTTATACATAAAAAATAATTATGTTTAACAAGATACTTCTACATAAAAAAACAGAACTTACTGTTCAATTTTTAGCAAAAACTGCATATATATGAAAGACTTTCAACAAAACAACTTAATTTCTTTTTTAAAAAAGTAGCACCTTTTAGGGGCCAGCAGGATGGCTCAGTGGCCTAAAGCGCCTGCAGGCGGCTGCAGGGACTGCAGTTCGATCCCCAGCACCACATGCTGCGCCAGCCCTGCCCTCAGGGCAGGCTGAGCCGGCCATAAAAATAAACAAAAGTTCTGAAACAAGAAAAAAAAAAATAAATGAAAAAAAAAAAAAAAAAAGTAGTACCTTTTAAAAAGAATTTACCATCTATTTCTTAAGATATATTGAGATGAACTATTAAAGAAGAAACTTAATTGGAATTTCAGGGCATTTTCTTACTAGAACATCAAAACACAGAGATAAAGGCAATGGCGAAAGACCGCAATGACTTTTTTTTTTAATGTATTTGGGACAAGGTCTCACTAGGTAGCTCAGACTCATAGTGACCTTCCTGTTTCAGCCTCCCCAGCTTTGGGATTATAGGTGTGAGCCACAACACCTGGTCTCAGTGCCCAGATCAGTGTGCCCGAGGGCAGGGCTGGCACAGCATGTGGTGCTGGAGATCAAACCCTGGTCCCTGTGCTTTGCCTAAGCAGGGACTTAATCCACTGAGATATCTCGCCAGCTCAACAGCAATTACTTTTAAGTAATCTGCAAGACTTATATAAAGAGGTGCCAACAAAAATAAAATGAAATAAAACAAAACAAAACAAAATGGGCTGGAGAGACAGCTCAGTGGCATGAGTACCTGCCTGGCAAGCATAAGTTCATGAGTTTGACTCCTGGTACCAAAAATAAAGAACCTTGGCTAAGCGAAAAGAAAAAGATAAACAAAGGCCAGTAAATATTTGTATGCTTTTACATATAAAAATGAGTAACAAAACTGTAACAGCAGACCTATGAGACTGAGAAATAACAGATTTAAAAGGAATAATGAAAATATGTATTACTGGCCTTCCATGTTCAAAATATTTGGTTTTCTTTCTGATCATAGAAGTGATAAAAATGATCATTATAGAAAACTCAAATGACAGAAAAATATAAAAAAGCAAACAAAAATTGCTCACTATCCTCAGCCACCGGCCCTTATTCTTAATAGTCTAGCATGTAACAAAGATTTTAGGCTTTTTCTATGCATGTATATGCCGTTTATTTTTAACACAAAAATTGAATATTGAACTTTGTTTCACTTCAATTAAAAAATATTTATGGCATTAAACATATTTTTTTTTAATTAATTTATTTATTTTCTTGTTTCAGAACCTTTGTTTATTCACTCATTTTTATGGCCGGCTCAGCCCACTCCAAGGGCAGGGCTGGCGCAGCATGTGGTGCCGGGGATCGAACCGCAGTCCCTGAAGCCGCCCAAGCTTCCCCAAGCAGGCGCTTTAGACCACTGAGCCATTCCGCCGGGCCCCAAAGACTTTTTTTTTTTTTTTTGGCAGGACCAGGGTTTGAACTCATGACCTTGCACTTGTCAGGCAGGCACCTGTGCCACGGAGCTATCTCCCCAGCCCCTATGAAACATAACTCTTGCACAGTATTTTATCCTAAGTTTGATTGATACCTTGCATGATCTATGTGCATACCTAAATGTATTCAAGAGTAAGTTCTGGATGTATATTGGCTGAAATAGGGAACAGCATTACCAGGTTCTTGAGACAGATTATCAAAATGTTCTCTAGTAAGGCTGAATAATTTATACTCCTAATGGAAGTACATGTCAATGCCTATCTTCCATCAGTACTTCATTATTTTGATAAATAAAAAATCATGTTCATTCTAATCTAACTTTATTAGTTTTCCTGTTTCCTTATGAAGTTCTACCTTGCCTAATTACTTTTATTTATAATTTCCTAATCTATTTGTTAGTCATTTTTCTTCCAAGTTTACAAGGGATATTAAGCCTCTATCTGCCAAATATGCTGTGTTTTTATGAATATATTACTGCAACTGAATTTAAGTTTTTCCATGTTTACTGAGGCACAACTGTTAAAAAATGCCTATTTATGGCTTATAATATAATGATTTGATGTGTATGTGAAATGGTGATCCTAATCAAGCTAGCATCCATTATCTTTGCGGGATGGGGAGAAAGTGCTTGCCTGGCGAGCACAAGGTCTTGATTTCAATCCCCAGTTCCGCAAAACAAAACAAAAATCATCTTACTTTGTTATCACTGTCTTCTTTATTTTTTATTTTTTATTTTTTTTTGTCTTCTTTAAATGATAAAAACATTCAAGATTTACCCTCTTAGCAAATTGTATATATACAACACATTCTTAACTGTAACCAATATGCTGTACAATAGTCATGAACTTTTTGATCCTAACTGAAACTCTGTACTAGTAACTCCTCATCCTTCACCCTATTCCTCAGCCCTGCAGCTATCACTCAATCTACTTCTATGAGTTCAACCACTTCAGAATCCACACGAAAGTGTGCTTTGCAGTATTTGGCTGGTTTATTTCATTTAGCCTAATGTCCTTCAGCTCTCTTTCTTCTTTATACAGGTTTTTAACCCACTAAGAGAATAGTTTTATTCTGTGTATACTAAAGTCAATCAAATCACCTGTAATGAAAAAAAAAAAAAAATTAAACACGGGCAGCAGGTATGGCTTAATGGAAGACTGTTTGCATAGCATGAATGAGGCCTTGGATTTGGTGCCTGGTATGACCCCCCCCCACCAAAAAAAAAAAAAAAAAAATCACATTTAAGTAAATCAATTTTTACAGCATCACCAAATGAAAGGTTTTTTTTTACATTTACCATTAATGAAGTCTGTAGATTATATAATGGGATTTGTTTCTGGGCTTTATGTTCTTTTCTATTACTAAGTCTTTTGGAAATGCTAACAGTTTTTTTTTTTTTAATTTAATGTTTTTATTGTTTAAATTTAACAATGGTTGCATTACATATTTTCATCATGAGATCAGTTTAGATTAATACATATAGGTATATAAGATTGATCAAACAATTAAACATTAACACTTTCAATATACTAACAGTTTTAATTATCCTACCTTAAACATTTAGGTATCTAATAGCATAGTGTCTTTATCTTTTTTCAGTAAAATTTCTTAGCTGTTTTTAAAACTTTATTCTCATGGCCTTGGACTAGGGCCAAAATATTGGCTATCCTGTAGCTCTTCTTTTTCTCTTTTTGGTCTGCAAACTTGTTAACCCTCTAGAAGAGAAACTTTAGTGATATTATTACCCTATAAATTAGGCACTTGAGCTTAACATCACTCTCTTTCTGAATATCAAATGTCTTAGACTCAACATGGAACCAGTATTTTCCATGAATCATTGATATTCTAATAAATCCCTACAGAATGTGATTTTAAAAAAAAGACAATCACACATTTTTACACAGAAATTTAGAAATCTATCCACATACAAAATTGCAGCAGGTTAATCCTATGGCATTTTTTTTTTCCTTGTCTCTTATTCTTTTTTATTACTTTTTTTTTTTTAACATTTACTTGAGACAGAGAATAAGAATAATTGATATGACATTAGAAGCAGTAAGCATTTAGAAGACCAGAATGACAGGCATTCCAAGCATGGTTTCAGTATTACACATTGCTATCCTCAGTATAGCTGCTCAGATCACAGATATCAGCATATATAGTCAGTCAGGGTGAGAATTCTACCAATTAACTGCTATTTTCAAAAACCTGTTGGAGATTCTTAGGACCACTGCTTTAACCATCTTGTGTGTATAAATGGATGGTTTTGCTCCTGCCATGTATTAAAAATTTCTGAAGCTAAAAAAATAAATCAGTGGTTTTTCGTACATATACAGAGCCCATGCAGGTATCACTGCTATCTAATTTAAAATATGTTCATCAGCCCGCACCCAACAAACCCTACGTGCCACTCTATAGTCCCTCTCTGCAGCTACTGGCACTTAATACTTCTGCCTTGCCAGTTCTGAAAATATTAGATAAGTGGAATCACAGAGTATGTGGCCTTTTCAGTTTGGCTGCTTTCAACCAGCATGACGTTTTAAGGTTCATCCATGCTGTAGGATCAGTACTTCATCTCCCTATTACAGCCCATGTACCATTCTATGAATGCATGCATCACACTGGGGTTTGTCTTTCACAAATGATAAACACTTTGGACGCTACCACCGTTTAGCTATTATAAGTAATCTGGCTATAAATATTCTCACACAAGTTTTGGTATGAACATGTTTTCAGGTTTGGGGCATTTATTCCCAGGAGCAGACTATGGCAACTTTTTCCAAGAATATAATATATTGGTTGTGGATATGCCTATTTTTATTTATACTAATTTTGCTTAACTTGAAGAAATGTGAAATTGCTTTCTGTAGTGACTGCAATATTGCACACCCTTACAGTCCACAAGCAAGGTCCAGCCTCTCCGTGCCCTTGTCAGCGCTCGCTGCTCTCTGTATTTCTGCCATTCCTGCTGGCGCGAGGCAGCATCTCACTGTGCTTCTGATTTTAATTTCCTCAATGGCTACCAAGGATGAAAGTCGTCCTAATAGCCATTTGTATATATTCACTTTATTTATTTTTTTATTTTAATGAACACAAAATAGTGAAAGAAAAAAACATTAGAAATAATACAAAATTTCATCAAACAACGTAATAGGAATTCAACAATGGTTGCTGTATTACATGATGCTATCTTTAAATTAGTTGTTCGGATTACCAGACATAAATGTGTGAGATTCATTTAAAGGGGAAAAAAAAAAATTATAAGAAGTTCAAGAGAAAAAATCATAGTAAAAAAAATTTTTAGGCATTAACTTCTCCTTTCAAAAGACTAGCACAAATCAATACAATTACCCAAACTATCCCACATATATACCTATATATAATTTTCCTTTCTTTCATTTGTTCCTGTCCTCATCCCAGTTTTTACTTCCCACTAAACAATTTCTTTCCCTTTCACAATATCTATTGTAACTTTTAGATCTTCTTTATTCTTTCTGGTTCTCACACTACCAAGATAATATGATTTTTGCACACTTGAATCTGATTTATTTCACTTACCAATCTAGTCTCACTGTATCCATTTATCTACAAAAGCCTCAAATTTATCTTTTTTTAATGCTGAGTAATACACTTTTGTGTAAAAATACTGTATCATTTCTATCCATTCCTCAGTTGATGAGCATTTGGGTTGTTCCCAAGATTTAGCTATGACAAACTATTGCACTGCTATAAACATGGGTGCACACACATTGTTGTGGTCTGATTTCAGTTCTTTTGGGGTAATAACTCAGGAGGGGAATAGCTGGGTTGAATGAGACCTCCAATCCTAGCTTTCAGAAGAATGTTCATACTGATTTCCATAACGGTTGTACCAGCCTGCACTCCCACCAACAGTGGAGAAGCCTCTTTATTGGTTGACTAGCCATTTGTATATAATTTCTGAAGAAATAACCTTATGTGTTTCTTTGGGTGGCAGACTATATCAACTTTTAACTAGTAATAATAAATTTTGCTTGGCTATGAGTCTTTCCTCCTACCCTACCCTTAAAACTAACATCATTTTAAAGTTTACTTAAATATTATGTTTATTTTGGTTACTTAATACATTTTACTACTATGTTGGCCAAGCTGGCCTTGAACTCTCTGTTGTAGCCTACCTAGCTGGCCTCAAACTATTAATCTTTCTGCCTCAGTCTCATTAGTGCTGGAATTATGGACTGAGATTACATATGGTTGTCACCAAACATGGCTTAAATATTCAATTTAAATATATACATATCACAAAGAAACAAAACAAAATACAAAACTTTTTTCATGATTAAAAAAGAAAAAACTATCCATAGCATGTGTATGCATGTACATTTATACAGCAAACATTTATTTTTGCCAAGCACAGCTCTGAAGTATTTTTTTTTTTTCTCAGCCTTATGCAAAATCTACCCCATACTCAAGTTGTGTAACTTCAACCTAGTATGAATTTTTCTTTAATGGCTTTCTTTTATCTTTTTTTTGTGGGTCAGGGTTCAAACTCATAGCCTTGAACTTGCCAGGCAGGCACCTGTGCCATGGAGCCATCTCACCAAGCTACACAGAGAAGCTTGTGGTAATGCTAGGATGCAAGTTATGCTCATAAGATTCCAGAGTAGAGTCTTTCCTTGTTAATACCACTCTGTCTCTCCCATTACTTCTATAGGATAAATTCTTGGAAGCAGGATTGCTAAAGAGAATTTCCCCCTTTAAGT
This sequence comes from Myocastor coypus, assembly GCA_004027025.1. Classification (NCBI taxonomy): domain Eukaryota; kingdom Metazoa; phylum Chordata; class Mammalia; order Rodentia; family Myocastoridae; genus Myocastor; species Myocastor coypus. The sequence goes on from PVJA010021845.1 coordinate 15,768, forward strand.
CTATTAATGCAGCTAGGCTGCCTTTTTGTAACAATTCTTACAGTGCTCATTTTCATACCTTCACCAATAGTGGATATTTAGAACTTTAAAAGCTCATTTTCAAATTCTTTTTTTTTTTTTTTAAGTATTTCGTACAAGGTCTATGGGGTCTCACTTCACAGATCTGACTCCTAGTGATCCTCTTGTTTTCAGCCTCTCAAACACTGGGATTACAGGTATATGCCAGCATGCCCAGTTTCAACTGCTGTCTCAGCGTGTCCTGGGGATGGGGCTGGCACAGCACATGGTGTGGGGGATTGAACCCTGGTCCTTGCGCTTTGCCTAAGCAGGTGCTTTAGTCCACTGAGCTACCTGACCAGCCCTCATTTTCAAATTCTTAAGTAAGTAAATTACAGTTCATGTTTACTTTTTTTTTTTTTTTTTTTTGTACCGAGGATCAAACTCAGGACCTTGTGCTTGCCAGGCAGGCACTTATACTGCAGAGCTGTCTCCCTGGCCTTCCCTATTGTTTTTAAGTTGCTCTAAACTACTAGTACTTCTGTACTTACTTCCACTAGCAGGCAAAGCACAGTGGTGTTCTCCTAGCTGGACCCAAAGGCTTATAGCAGTGGTGGTGAACCTATGGCACATGTGCCACATTGGGTTACTCCTCACTACTGAAAGCTCAAAAAGGTTCACCATCACTGGATTATAGCAACACAGAAGGGGATATAGAACACTGAGCATTCTTGATAGGGAACAAGAGATGCTGCAGCGGTGGCAGTGACGAGGAGAACGCCAAGCTCCGCCCCCACCCCAGAGGCATGTCAAGGAAGGCTGAGCCCAGGAATAGACCAAGCAGCTATACCAACACCTTATAGACAAGCTGTCATTTTTAACATCAGATGGCTCAAGTAACCGGGAACTTCACCTTGGGGCACTCCTGATTTTATAAAAGGGCATACCACATGGAGAGGTGCACATCACAGGGGGACCATTCACAAAGACCTGTCAGCTCACCTTCCCTCCTATCCTGGCCTCTTCACTATGAGGTACTGAAGCTGAGACAATCAGCTCTAAAGTACTCCATTTGCCCTGACAGCTTTTACTCTTCCATTCCAAGAGACAAATGTTTCCAATGAGCTCTAAGTAGATGAAGAGTCATTTCACTACGTGTCCACTATACTGTCAGTGTCCCTCAGCCCCTTTGAGTGTCATGCTGCTTGTAACGGATGGCCAGTATCCTAGTTTAATTTGTTGAGGGCAAACTCCTTATCTTTACTACTACACCTATTATACAGGCCAAGCGGCTAGGGAAAATGCTTTTGGTACTTTTTCACAAATCGTACTGATTTGATGAAATAAACTGACAGCGAATTTCACCTAACCCTCCCAGCTATGGGAGATCAGAGAAACGAACTGAAACTTTGTGAGCTTCTCTGAGGTGCCTAGGACTTTCCACACATTCACTCCATTACTACTTATCAAAGTCCTTACTTTAAAAATGGAAACATTACAACTTTACGTTCCACATAATTTGTAGGGGCAGAAATTAGAACTCCGGCTGGGGTGACTTATGGTTTGCTTTCCGCTCTTCTCTCCTGAAACCCACAGCCATGTGAACTATAAAGGAAAGGGGTTACTGTTAGTAAAAAATTTTTACTCCAAGTAAAAATTTCTCCATTTGGCCTGAAAGAATTTCTGCCTAGAAAATAAAGGGAAAAGGAACTTGGTCTCCTGAGAAGAGAGATGTAGAAAGGAAGTGGTAATCTATAATCCCACAAAGCTTCTTCAAGAGTCTAAAACCACTCGGGGCACTTTGATCTTCAACTTGGCCTATAAACACTAGTTCAAGATCAGCCTGGGCTATAAAAAGGTGAGCTTTAGGACAACCTCAACTGCAAAGCAAGGCCCTGTCTCAAAAACAAAAACAAAAACAAAAACAAAATGGCACACAAGGGACACCAGGCTCTCATTCTGATGAATAAATGGGTGGCTAAGTCTCAGCCATTAAAATGCTCTGAAAACCTCCATCTTCTCATTTCTAAACTACAAAGATTAGTTCAAGAGTTCCTGGCCTGCATCCAAACAACTCTCATGTTGTGGAGGATACTGATCTCTAAATCCCAGCCTCACTCTGTTCTAGTTCACCTGGAATGAGACTTAGGCATCACCAGGGAAATTTATAGGATATTTCCACCACATGCAGAAACAGCTGGGTAAGATCCACTGCCTGCTCCCCTCCCTGCCTACCAGGTCAGGACATCGTGAAAGAATAGCCAGTTGACTCAGCATTTTGAATCACATAACCAGAGGCTACCCAGGCATAATTTCCAGGCATAATTTCAGTTCTAGGACTTAATAACCTCTTCCTGTTTCAGAGCAAGGCAAGCTGGGCTCAGTGTTCCCAACTGGCTTACGCTGACTTCGGTATCCCAAGACACCAGTCTCAGCAGGGTCCACAAGTGCGCTGATGAGGATATAAACTCTGGGTAACTGCCAGGCTATCTCTGGAGATAGGGGCAGTCAGGATCCTCTTGAGCTGCTGGACCATTACTTCCTCTACTTTGCTTCTTTAAAACTCTTCTGAGGATGAACTATGCCCAGAAGACTGACACGGCACACAGGAAGTGTGTGTGGTAGCCCTACCTTGGCATCCAGTTTAGCCAGGTGTTGTAAAACCCAGATGCGATGAGACCAGGCATTGTAGTTGCTCGGGTATCTCCCTGCTGCTTCACCACAGACCTCCATCTCTTCACGTATTAGTCGCTGTGTCCTCTCTGCTGGAATTGTTCCCAAGTTTCCTTTGGTTACAAAGGAAGGCAAGGATGCTTCCTGAATTAGCTGTTGTAGCACCCATCGCCTATTAAGGAAGCATGTGGGAGGAAGAGCATAAACCAAAGACCATAAACCAAAAAGGAAAACAACCAGTTCTCTTTGTTCTCAGTTCAATTTCCATACATAGACAATGTAAAAATAAAGACTACAAGTCTACGTTTGGGGCAGGTAAGGAGACTGGTGTTTGTTGCTTTTGAAAATAAACAGCAACATGAAATGGGGAAGGACAAATAGGAAAGAGAAACCATGCTAAAAACTTAAAATCTGTCAAAAAGAGAATGTCATCAGTTCTAATATGTATTTATTTTTATTTTATTTTATTTTTTTCTTGTTTCAGAACTTTTGTTTCTTTTTATGGCCTGCTCAGCCTGCCCTGAGGGCAGGGCTGGCACAGCATGTGGTGCCTGGAATTGAACCTCCGTCCCTGCAGCCGCCCAAGCTTTCCTAAGCAGGCGCTTTAGACCACTGAGCCAACCTGCCGGGCCCCATCAGTTCTAATATGACAGCTCTCAAACTCCAAAGGTTACAATTCAGTTTATGGATATAAATGATGCTGCCCTGCAATACTAGGCAAAGATACAATTACTGCTAAAGATACCAATACTGCCAAGATTCTTAAAATGCCCAGGATTAAAGAAAAGTCAGAGTAGGTTAATGAAAAGAGACTTCTTCAGAGTAACTTCTACACTATTACTGATCAGCAAACTGACACCATTCTATTTTGGTGAAATAAAAGTAGCTACAAGTAGAAGATGCTTTCAGACTGCCCGAATCTGCAGACCTGATTTGCATTCTAGCTGTCTCAGGTTTTTAAAAACGCTCTTGCCATTTATGGTCTCAGTAACTTTAGCTCAGCCCATGCACCATTTACCTCAGCTGCCCTCAGCTTCCCTTATAATTTTATTTTAATGACCATAACTATTAGGACTATTATCTTTACCAGGTACAGAACCTAATGTACTTAAAAGCCCAAAATGGTCAATAGGATGATGAATATCTGAATGGAATCTCTGGGCCAAGCATGGTAGCGCAGGCCTATAATCCCAGCATTTGGGAGGCGGAGGCAGGCAGATCGGTGCAAGTTCGAGACCAACCTGGGCTACAAAAGTGAGCACAAGGTCAGCCTGAACTGCATAACGAGACTGTCTCAAAAAGACAAAAATAAACAAACAAATAAATAAATAGAATCTCCACAACTACACAGTGAACAACAGGTAATGTTTATTAGGTATTTAATATGTGCCAGATATTATGGTAGCATTTATATATATCTCATGCACATTGCATTATGAGACACAGGTAATTATTATTCCCATTTTACAAATAAAATCCCCTGCTGAGAACTCAGAGAGGTTAATTACTCATGAACAAAACTGATATACCCTAGGTTAAAATGTAGATAATAAACTTCAAATTTTATGCTGTGAATCAACAGGAGACCTGCTTCACTTGCTGTTCCTCCTTCTAGCCATCTGAACCCTAAATACGACACTAAGACGTAAGTTAACCACACCTGTGAATCCATGTTTCTGGACTCTTTGGAAACTTTGTTAAGGCCAGTTTTCCCAGATGTAAGTCTTTAATTGGATTTAAGGTACCAGAGAGGATCAATTCTTTTCTACAAAAGAAAAAAAATTGAAAAGGATTATATCATCCTCCTATTCAAATATTATGCACGACTTTTAATACAACCTTATTATAAAATGTCAAATTTCCACAAATTAAAATTTTTAAAATATCACCAATTCAAACTACTGTGGTACAGTACTGAACTGTCATCAATGTCACATACACTAACAATGCATTTTCATAATCTCAAAATGAATATGTAAAAAAAAGCTTCTCTTATGTCAGCAGTAGAACTTTAGTCAACTATTTGGGTCACAGCAAAGATGTTTTCTTGACTACCTCATCTCAAAAATTGTACGCCTAAATAGCAGTTATCTAAGTCAGGAACTGCTCTGGCTTCCTAGTCTACCATATTACACACACACACACAGAAAAAAATTATCCTTGGTTATCGTTTAAATTGTTCATTCTACATTTCCCCATGTTTTTACATTTTTTAATATATAATTTTATATCTTGCTCTCATCATAATTTAAGGATTTCCCTATGGGTTCTACACAATCTTTGTAATGAGCATTTTGAATGGTCAAGTGGTTTTCATTCAGTGGTTGTGGATGTAATTTAATATTCTTTTTTTTTTTTTTTTTACCGGGGACTGAACTCAGGACCCTGTACTTGTCAAGCAAGTGCTTATTCTACTGAGCTATCTCCCTGAGCCCTATAATTTAATATTCTTTCTCCCTACAAATGTATCCAGGTTGCTTCCAACTTTTTTTTTTTTTTTGCTTTTCTAAAAGATTTATGGGAAAAACCAAAAAACAAAGCCTTTCAAAAAGCTCATACACTGTATTATTTCTTTGGACCTATTAGGCTTTCAAGAGGTACTACCATGTGAAACACTTGCCCTTAATATATTAGGCAGCTGTTTTTTTAATATAGACAAATGTTTTAAAGTTGATCAAATTTAAAAATGGCTCAATGCAACTTCAAAGAATTTCATACTAGCTGCACCTATTTTTCACTAAGTGCAATTTACACTTAATTTCTCAGACAAGTTTTTTTTTTTTTTTTTTTTTTTTCCTCTTCTTTGAGACAGTCCATGTAGTTCAGGCTGACCTTGATCTCATTATGCAGACTCAGATTGGCTTCGAACTCACGACAACCCTCCTGCCTCAGCTTCTCACCTGCTGGGATTACAGGCATGTGCCTCCACCCTTGACCATCAGATATGTTTTTGATAATACATGTTAATGTTACAAGTATGCTTCCAATTAATTCTCAGCATTATTTTACAATAGAATCAGATCAACTGTTAGACTTAAAATGTTCTTGCAGTAGACTAATTTGTTTTGCAACAAAATGAAAACCCTTATACATCAGCTGCTTAGATGAATTTAGTTCTAAAAATGACAGTAAATTTTCTTTCCAGTAGCAATGCACTATTTCTAAATTTTTATTGATAAAGAAACTTCCTTTTAAATGAAAACGCAAATAGTGAATATTCTTGGATTTTGTAATTGCTTTCAGGTTTGTAACATTACAAAAGAACTTGAAACAAAAGTTTACAGTTACTTTGACTATTTTCTTTCAATATATAGGGAACCTATTTTCTATTAAAAAAACAAAATGAAACAAAACAATATACCAGCCAATTGCTTCTACCTGCTCAGGTAGTTTTTGTCTGAAACTCATACAACATTTTCCTTATCAAGTGAAGGGCACAAAGACTGCTCTATGTAATTTTGACTACTCTGTAGTATGGTATTTTTTCAAAGTGGCACCCTTGACAGTGACATCAGCATCTTTGGAAATAGGAGATAGGCAGATTGTCAGTCCACAGACAGACAAACAGGGCATGGTATTTTAAGAAGCCCTTTGGGCAAGGCACATTGAAGTTTAAAACCACTATTGATTGCAAAGAATGTACTGTATTATGTTTAATTTTCATTTGCTAAATTTAAGAATTATTGTAAGAATTGGGCTTTTTTTCTTTCTTTTGTGGGACCAGAATTAGAACTCACAACCTTGCATTTGCCAGGTAGGCACTTGTGCCATGGAGCTATCTCCCCAGTCCCAAGAGTTATTGTTATTTATAACTTCCTTTCTTCATTCCCATATATAGGGAGATGATAAAGTATTTCTTTAGAAAACAGGGAGTCAACTTACAACTTGAGCATTTACGAAGTTTCTTAAATTATGAGCCCTTTATTAATCTTATTTTGAAAAACACTTCTAGGGAAGACAACTCAGTCTGGAGCATCCTCAACTGACAATACATATGACTGTTTAAAAAATTCTCATAACAATAAAAAAAGCAAAATATTATGAATTAATAAACATGCCTAGGTGCAAGACTGAACATCTTAAGGTGTTGGATACTGTTGCAAACAATATTTTTGGACAGCTCAGGTGTAGCATGGTGTGCCTGGGATTGAACCTCTGTCCCCTGAGCCTGCCTAAGTGTGCCCAAGCAGGTGCTTTAGACAGCTGAGCTATCTTGCCAGCTACAAACAAGTTTTTTATAAAAATTATATTAAAAATAAATATTCTAAGTGCTTAAGTTATAGCAATGCTAACCTAGAAGTATAGTAAAAGATTAACTACTTTAATGAATTCACAAATTCAAGAGGAATTTGGATAGAGGTGAAATTTCCAGTCACAGATAGATTCAAAGAGCACTGTAACTTGGCCTGGGAGCTACCTTGGCAGTCTAAGCGCCTACCTGACAAGTGCAAGGACCTGGGTTTGATTCCTGGTACCACATGCCATGCAGGCACCACACCACACTGGCCAACAAAACCAGACATGGTGGTGCGCACCTGTAATCCCAGTGCTGGGGAGACTGAAATAGGAGGATCACTATGAGTCTAAGTTGTATAGTGAGATCCTGTATAAGGGCTGGGGAGATACCACAGTAGAATAACCACTTGCTTGGCAAGATCAAGGACCTGAGTTCAATCCCTGGTACTGGAAAAAAAAAAAAAAAAAAATCCTGTATCAAGTAAATAAATAAACTAATCTTTTTTTTTTTTTAAAGGAAAGGATACTGTAATTCAAACAACTCAGATGTAAGAGGATGGGGTCTGGGAAACTTCCTGATAGCTAAAAAGGACAAAGTCACTGACATAAACTAAGTCAGGTAAGGCATTTCAATATAACTAATAAAATGTAACAAAATAAAAATTTATAAACCAAAACACCTGTCATTTTAAAGTTGTGTAACTACATTGAAATAAATCTTAAGCCATTAACTTATCTCATATGTATCTCCTAAAAATTGCACAGGAATGCAGTACTAGAGTAAAAAATATTTTGGGGAATTTCTTTCTTCCTTCCTTCCTTCCTTCCTTCCTTCCTTCCTTCCTTCCTTCCTTTCTTTCTTTCTTTCTTTCTTTCTTTCTTTCTTTCTTTCTTTCTTTCTTTCGTCTTTTTGAGATAGGGTCTTGCTACACAGAGGAGACTGGCCTTGAGTTTACCTTGTAGTCCAGGCTGCCCTCGAACTTGCAGCAATCCTCCTGCCTCAGCCTCCCAATTGCTGGGGTTACAGGGGTGCATCACCACACCCAGGGGAAATTTTTCTTGTGGATAAATGGGGTGCTGCCTTAAGGTAAGGTGGATTTGTCTGAGGAACCTTTATGTGCATGCACACTGAAAAATCCAGCTTCTACTTCTTAGGCAGAACGTGGCTAACAGAAGAAATAAGGAACCTAGGATCATCAAATAAACACTGGGAAAACTTGGAAGGAAAAAGCATCTGTTACTTTCGGTTAGAGCAGAGATGGTGGGGTACAATGCTATGTACAACTTGCGGGAAGAATTACATAAATGAGAGACCCCATTGTTTAAAATGTGAGATAAGGGAATAGGTACATGGATTTTTGAAAAATGATAAAATTATAAAAGCAATGAGATTAAAAATGAGTAAATAAAGGTTCTGAAACAAGAAAAAAAAATAAATAAAATAAAAAAATTCTTTAAAAAAAGGGGGGGGAGGCCTGGAGGGATGGCTCAGTGGTCTAAAGCACCTGCTTAGGAAAGTTTGGGCAGCTTCAGGGACCGTGATACGATCCCAAGCACCACATGCTGTGCCAGCCCTGCCCTCAGGGCAGGCTGAGCCAGCCATAAAAATGAGTGAATAAACAAGCAAAGGTTCTGAAACAAGAAAAATAAATAAATAAATAAATAAATAAAATAAAAAATTCTTAAAAAAAAAAAATAAAACAAAAGCAATGAGGTCTTCTATATAGCCTATTTTTGAAATGATAAAAAGGAACCTTTTTAAAATCTTTGTTATGTATTTTCACTAAACAAAACAACCTCTCATCACTTTCCATTGAAAACTTACTCATTATGAAAAATCACCTAGTTCTAGAGCTAGAACACAACTGTGTGAACCCTCACAGCTGCCAAGGTGAGCAGTCCACTGCACTGTCTTTGTCTAGCAGACACTGGACTCTCACATTTCTGCTAAGTTTATTTTGGTGAACCTACTGGTTACCTCTGCAGCTGGTACATCATACAGAATATTATGTTCAATGCCATCTTCTTTCTCCTCCAATCTTTACTGTCTAAATAGTAATAGTCAGCTGCATAAAACTATCATCCAAAGAACATTTTCTCTAATTACTGTTCAGTATTATCTAGTTTACTTCTTACAATAACCTTGTAAGAATTGTTGGTTCATGAGAAAATGTCAGTATTAATCTTTTTGGACAAAAAAACAAAGAGATATCACAAGAACAACAGAGAATTACTACATACTCTATACCTAGTTTCCTTATTGTCAACATCCTCTATTATTATTTCTCAAAATTGATGAGTTAATGTTTATAACACTGAAGTTATATTTTATTCAAATTGTTTAGCTTTTTGGGTTTTTTTTAAACCAAATTTCCTTTCTTTATTTCAGGGCCCCATCCAGGAGCCCACATTACATTTTGGTTATTATGCTACAGGCTCCTCGGCTCACTTTGTTTTTGATGGCTTTGATATTTTAAATGGCTGGGATAAGGTGGTTTTTCTGTTTTATTTTATGAATTTAGGACAGGGTCTCTGGGGTATTCAGGGTCTCACTACGTAGATCAGACTCAGAGTGATTCTTCTGTTTTCAGTCTCCAAAGTGCTGACTACAAGTGCACTCCACCATGCCCAGTCTCAACTGCCATCTCAGCACACCCACGGGGCAGGGCTGGCAAGGCATGCCCAGTGATCGGACCCCTGATCCCTGTGCCTGCTTGCAGGCACCTTAATCCACTGAGGTATTTGGCTGGCCCTTTAGTGAATTTATGCTCAGTGCGCAGGTCACAAACTTCAAGTTTCTTGGGTGCCAGGCAATACAGAAACAAAGAAAAACAACAAAAGAACAAAACAAAGAGACACATTCCTAACCTTTAAAAGCTCTCCACTGTAAGTTCACAGTATCTTCCTAAGAGTCCTTTTTGCTGATTTTTCCTTATCTTGCAAACTCTAGAACAGTACTGCTTAACAGAAATACGTGAGTCACAAAGTGAATACATACATGATTTAAAATTTTTCTAACAGCTATATTAAAAACAAATACTGTATAAATTTATTTTAATTCAATATATCCAAAATGTTATAATTTCAACAAGTAATCAATTTTTAAAGATGTGCTATCTCACCGCCTTAAATACTTAAGTCTTCAAAATCTGGTGCACAGTTACACGTTTAGCACACCTCCATAGGGTCTAGTCAAATTTCCAAGGCTCAAAAGAAACAGCAGCTAGTGGTTACTGTACCGGCCTCAGGAAATACTGGGGTAGCTCAATGCTCACACTTTGACCTAGTTGTTTTTTTGCTATCTGCATTTACGAACTTGCAGATCTTGGCTTTGTGGCTTTAACACTATATGCTAGCAATTCCTAAATTTCTATCTGACCCAGGCTTTTACCCTGAACTTTTAGATTAATGTACCTCTAGATAGACACAAAACTAGTATGTCCCCAACTGAACTCTGACTGCTAGCCACCATCTCCTTTTGCGAAAATGGCAATTCTCTTTCCATTTGCTCCAGGCAAAACCCAACTCAAGCCAATTTCTTTTCTTCATATCTATCTCATCAACTGTAGCTTTAAAATGCAGGCAGAGGGGCCCGGCAGGATGGCTCAGTGGTCTAAAGCGCCTGCTTGGGAAAGCTTAGGCAGCGGCAGGGACCGTGGTTCGATCCCCAGCACCACATGCTGCACCAGTCTGGCCCTCAGGGCAGGCTGAGCCGGCCATAAAAATAAATAATTTTTAAAAATGCAGGCAGATTTCACAACTATTTGCCACTTCCAGAGCTGAGCTCTCCAAGTCATCATCTTCCTGCAAATCACAGCTACCGCTTCCACACTTCCGAACCACTCCCTGCACTTCTGCCCTCCACTTCCCACATAGGACTCAGTTCACAACCCAAGCTACAGTCCCTTCTCACTTTGGGGAACTGTAATGACTCTCATCCAGAGTAAAAGTTGAAGTTAGTGGAACCACCTACAAACGCATCCCGCAACAGTCAGATCTGGCCCACTACTCTTTCTTTCATGCTACTACCAACACTAACCTCTTGCTGTCTCAGAACATTCAAGCCATTTTAGGCATGTCCTGCAGTTTCTTTTACTTGAAAGGCTCTTACCATAGAAACCAAGACTTTGACTGCTAACTTTGCACTGGTTTTCCTCACAGGTTCCCTATTTAAAACAGCAACACAAGCTGGGAGTGGGGCAAAGCCTATATTACTAGTTCTCTGGGACAATAAGGCAAGAGGTTCATGAATTTTGGCCCAGCTTGGACAGCTTAGTTAGGCCTTGTTTCCAAAGGGGAGTTGGGAAGGGTAGCAACAGGGGAATCAGAAATGCACTGTGTGAAGGCCCTGGGTACTGCAAAGAGCAAAACTCTGCCATGACACCTTCTTGTCTTTATGGGCTCTCCTGAATTCTATCTTCACGTTTTCTCCATAGGATGTGCCACCACTTGATCTATATTTTACTTTTGAATGCCCTTATTACTTTTTGCCCACTCTTAAAAACTTTTGTATGCTTTGTTCATGGTTCTACTCTAGTGTCTACATCTATAACACAGTGGTTAACAAACAAATATATGATGGATCAACAAATATCCTCAAGTACTCTATGTATCCCAGAAGATAACAAATTATGCAGTACAGTCCTTAAAGTAACCACTCAAAAAACAGTCAACTCCCTACCTACTGGAGTGCCTCTCATTAAAAAAGCAGAACTTGAAAGTCATACAAATTTAAAACTTGTACCTCATTCTATACATTTTACTCTTTACATTTCTGGTCATGGTCATTCATTATTTAAAAAACACTTTAAGAAGTTCTTAGTTATAAATATAAAATTTAGTAGGTATTATAAAAACAGTAACTCTAAATGTGATCTTATTTAAAATGCACAGAAAATGTAACTGTATGATTTAGGTTATATTAAAAGTTAATAAATTCAAATGTTCAATGGAATTTTATTTCCATTTATCTGAAATTTGTATTCTGCTTTCCTGTATTCTAAAGGAATTTTATGTGTGTATACATATACATATTAACTGAAAAAAAATAGCCTGGTCTGAACTGTGCTACTTCTAAATCTGTAACAATCAGATTCGAGGAATATAATATAATGCAAAGTGCCAGACTCCTGACTTGCCCATGGGGGTCACAAGGTTAGTGATAAACAAAGATGAAACACTGCAGCCTTGAATCTTCATGCCACGTTTTCTTCTGTGCTATAGTGGCCTTATAGGCCACACAGTTCCACCAGCTGTGCATACCCACTCCCCCAAAAGGAAGAAAAATGAAAGCATGCACCAAATAGTGTACTATAACGCAACATGAACATTTTAAGGCAAGAAAATTCATAGAAATCAGACACAGACATGCAAGAAGGAGTATGGAGTGTTTATTACAACTGTCATGGAGATATAAAGAATGGATAGAAGATGTAAGTATATCATGGATATAACAGCTTATGTTTAATCTTTCAAACATTTAACAGCTCATAAACTTTCAGAAGTATGGAGAAACTTCATTTATCACTTATGAAAATTATGTACCTCACATTCCATGCCGTGGTAAAATCTGGGTTTAGAAGCAGCAGAGTACACGTGACATCTATCAACTCTAAAATAAAAAGAAGTCATATTAAAAACATAATCCCACCCTTCAAAGCCTGGTTTCTTTCAAGGTTTTCTCTCTTGAATTCTCTTTCTCATTATAGTATTACAGATCTCATGATGTAATAATTTTAACCACAGGCACCCTGGCTCTAAGCTATAAGGGATATACAGTACATGAAAAGTATAAAGACTTCTGCTTATAACAAACTCTTAGAAGTTGACAATGATTTTACAATATAACATCATTATTTTAGCAGTGCTGGACACTGATTTAATATTTACCAAAGAATTCATTTGGTTCCATTAATATTCCAAGTATTTGGGCCCAGCAAGATGGCTCAGTGGTCTAAAGTGCTTGCTTGGGAAAGCTTAGGTGGCTGCAGGAACCGCAGTTCGATCCCAGGCACCACATGCTGTGCCAGCCCTGCCCTCAGAGCAGGCTGAGCCAGCCATAAAAATAAACAAACAAAAGTTCTAAAACAAGAAAAATAAAAATAAATAAATAAATATTCCAAGTATTTAATATGAATGGATTTTCAAAAGGAGGAAAAGTGAGTCATCAACCAACCAAGTGTAACTCATTAGTTCTTCTGCAAAATGTTTCTTATGCATATTCATAACAATGCTAAAACTGCTATATCTCAAAACGTTTTTATCTCAGTTTCCTTCTTTTGGATGTAGTTCCTGAGGTAGAACTACTATGTTAAAACAAAAAAAAAACTGCACGGTTCCCCATGTTTGTAAATGTCCTTTGAAAGGACCATTAATGATGCCAAGAGACCAGATGAGTACCACTTAAGAGAATTCAGTGGAGTAAAGTGAAGAAACTGCTTATAATTTTAACCTATATAATTTTGTTGGTCAAGTTCAATGTGATAGTTCTGGTGATGCAGCTCAGTGGCAGAGCACTTGCCTGGGCCCAGGGTTGGATCTCCAGCAGCGCAAAAGAACACCAATGTATGGCTATCAAAAACCTGTACTTTAATTTATAACTTTACATCTATTGCCATGAATGTCTTTCTGTCTACTGCTTAAAGCTCAGCTAGTGTTCCTTTGGGCAGCACATATACTTAAAATTACCTGTGAACAGCCTATTCATTTTTACAAAGCCATCTCATGAGCTTGACAAAACTCTTTAAGTACTGAAATAAGTTCTAGTTTTTTTTTAAAGAATAAAAGAAAATGAAAAAAAAAAAAGAATAAAAGAAAATGAAGACATATTTACTTTTACTAAAACTGATAAAAAAAACCTAGGTTAACATTATAAAAATAAGAGGTATAGCCGGGCGTGGTGGTGCACTCCTGTAATCCCAGCACTCAGGAGGCTGAGGCAGGAGGATTGGTGAGAGTTCGAGACCAGCCTGGGCTACAAAACTGAGCTCAAGGCCAGCCTGAACTGTACAGCGAGACCCTGTCTCAAAAAGACAAAAAAAAAAAAAAAAAAAAGAGGCATAAAACTGAATTAGGTAACTCTACCAGGCATGTATCTGAGGTCAAGTAACTAAATAAAAATAATTGCTATAGTTTATTTAGCATCACTGTATACTAGATATGATATTGTCTTTCATTCACATTTCATTGAATTCTCATAATCAACCTCCAAGATATTCTTATTCTACTTTATAGACAGAAAAAATGAGATTTACAAAGTTTAAGCAATTTGCCCAATCACTCACTTATATGACAAGTTAACATTTAGCTGCTTTTAACAAACCAACTATACTGCAACTAAAATTTCCCTTTACAATAAGTAATTAGGACATTTTCCATGTTTTTGTTTTTTGTCTTTTTTGAGACAGGGTCTTGTTATGAAGTTCAGGCTGGCCTTGAGCTCACTTTTGTAGCCCAGGCTGGTCTGGAACTCGCACCAATCCTCCTGCCTCAGCCTCCCAAATGCTGGGATTACAGGTGTGCATCATCATGCCCAGCTTTTCCATGTTTAAGTAAAAGATAAACTTAAAAATCTAAGAACAAGGGCTGGAAGATGGTTCAGTAGAATAAGTGCCTGCCTGGAAAGTACAGGGCCTGAGTTGAATCCCTGATATCACAAAAAAAAACACAACACAACACAACAAAACAAAAAAAACCTAAGAACAAAGTACTTAAATGTTTACACATAAGTATACCCTATAGTTATTTAAAAATATTCTAGTTAATAAAATCAATTATTCTGTTCTCCATTTTAATAAACGATGGTGACATTTATTTGGGGCTCATGGTTTCATAGCTATTGAGCATACTGTCACATATAATTGGGAGGCTGGGGAGATAGCTCAGTAGAACAAATGCTTGCCTGGCAAGTGTAAGGGCCTGTGTTCAATCCCTGGTCCTGGGAGTAGGGGGTGAGGGGGAATATACATATATAAAATCATCAGCAACAAACTAGATAAGCCTACATTTTGACCTGTATCTTTCCTATCACAAGTTATCCTTCACATGATGTCTCTGAAGAACACTCTTAATCATTTCCTTCTTTCACTTTTAGTACAATATTTAATATTTGCCAAGGATAGTAACACAATGTTCTATATTGCACTCATGTAATGTCACTAATATTCTAAGTACCATCAATGGATAAAGGTTAAACTGATCCTTTAGGACTAAAAGAATAAGTTAATTTAAAAACTTATTTTGCTCTTAATGAGATCAACCTTTAGCTGAAGAGAACATAATACACAAATATTCATGTGAGTCAAAATGAAATAATGTGAAGAAAAAATACCATACTTTGATGCCTATAAAAGAAGCTGTACTTATTCTGGTATATCCATAGGAGCCTAAATGAATATGGCAGTAAGAGCTGCAGACCATGGAAAAGGTGTGGCAAAGAAGAGGCATGGAACTTCACACACAGCCCACTGTCAAAGAGATAATGAAGAGCAGAAAGAATGTACTTTCAAATGTGAACCCTTCAATAAAGCCGGGCGTGGTGGCACACGCCTGTAATCCTAGCACTCGGGAGGCTGAGGCAGGAGGATTGGTGCGAGTTCGAGACCAGCCTGGGCTACAAAAGTGAGCTCAGGACCAGCCTCAACTGCATAGTGAGACCCTGTCTCAAAAAGACAAAAAAAAAAAAAAAAAAAGTGAACCCTTCAAAAGCATGTTCCCAACCTCTTCTCAGCCTGGTATTTCACTTTTTCCTTGCACATGATAAACTCCAACTGAAATCAAATGCCACCACCCTCTGAATATACCTCCTACTTGCCTACGTTCTCTTTCAGGACACAATACAAATTGATCTGCTTATTATTCTTTCTACCAGAAATTTCTCCCTATGTCTCAACATAAAAAATAACAATAACAAACACTTTCTACCGCAGGAACTCTTAAGTACATTTTTCTCCATGAGCCATGCGATGAATGAGAAAAATCTTTCATCCATTTTCTTGTGCATCATATTTCATTACTTACATAAATATTAGCCTCTTAATTAGACTTATCAATTCAGGAGGCAGGTCCTCCTTAACATATCTCCAAATTATTCACTCAGTTAATTTTTGTGAGCACCTATAATAAACCAGGAATTGAGTGAAGGTAACTAAGACATGACCTCCATCAAATCAAGTTTAGTATTAGTCCACAGCACAATGGGGCAGCAAGAGCCACTCTGCTTGGGTTTGAATTGCAGCTTCTCCACTTATGCCTACAAAACATAACCTCTTTGAACCACAGTTTCATTAACTGTGAAGTAGGGATAACCACCTCTGTGTTACCTATGATGAGATTTTATTCCATTTCACTACTGCTGTCTAATATAGTGAGCACTCAGTACATATTTGTTCAAATAAATACCACTGTGACCTACCAGCAAGAATGAATATTTTCAACATCAAAGACATCAGAAATAATAAGGCAGTTGTTTCTAAAGCTGAAACTGTCTAAATTTCTTATAAAATAGCAAGAAACAAAATAATCAATAAGTACTTAAGCAGCTATATGGTAAACTTTGAACAAGATAGGAAAACCTCTAGAATCTCTTTCATGTCTACAATTTTTCAATAAGCCATTAGGTAAAGAAAATGTGTAATTAATGCAGTTGATATTGTGTGTACTTTTAACACAACTGTCCTTACCTGTGCTTGTGCTTCAGAGTATCCTCACTTGTAAAATGTAGTTAATAACAGTACTTCCAGGTAAGGGTATTAAATGATGAAAAACATGAAGTGTCAAGATAGTACTGATTCCTCTCTATAAGCCTGTGTCTCCTAGCCCACTTCCACAATGATACTGGGCCTGGATGTTTCTGGAGGAGGCAAACAATCTGAACTGGCTAGGTAAGGATCCCTGAACAATGAGATTTTTTTTCCCCCCAATTTCTGAGATTCTTGGAAACTCAAGATTTAAAACATCAATAGCTTCAACTACCTACCAGTAACCAAATTAGTAACACACACAACGTCCTTTTTGACATACTAACTGTCTGAGGACTCAAGTTCCCATGCAAGGAATAGAGGGCCAAGTGGAAACATGGGAAAGGGGGACCAGAGAGCTAGCTCAGTCACTTAAGGTACCAAGTTTGATACAAGGAAGGGAGGGAGGGAAAGAAGGAGAGAGGAAAGAGGAGGAAGGGAGGGAGGAAGAAGAGAGGGAGGGAGGGAAAAAAAGCTAATGAAGGAGTGGTAACTGGGTCTGAAATTAATGGATATAGTTAAAGAACTAGCTCCTCAGGGAAAGTCTCTGAGGTGTCCATTAGTTCGCCCTTTCAGCGGTGTAGAAACAAAAATGAAGGTGAAGTAATCCACCTAAAGACCTAGGTAACTGACTTTAGGGTGCTGGTGTACTGAGTAACCCCATCTTCCTGCAGAGCAGATGCTCTGCACACTTTAGTACACTACAGGCAAATACTCTACCTTCTAAGGAAAGGACCAGATCAAAAACTCAGGAGATAAACTCATATCATTAAGTACTTACTGTAATTATTTCATACTATAATTACTTCACTCCAAATTCTGAAAACTAATGCCGGGCGTGGTAGCGCATGCCTGTAATCCCAGCACTCAGGAGGCTGAGGCAGGACGATCAGCGCAAGTTCGAGACCAGCCTGAGCTAAAGGCCAGCCTGAACTCCATAGTGAGACCCTGTCTCAAAAAGACAAAAAAAAAAAAAAAAAAAAAAAAAAAAAAAAAAAAAAAAAAAAAAAAAAAAAAAAAAAAAAAAAAAGAAACCACAAATTTTGCAAACTATACATCTTTTCTCCTGTTTTCTCCTGTAGCATTACCCAAAAGATGAGCTACTCAAAGCCCTAGTCTCCTGAATTAAATAGGCCTGCCTCCACACATCAGAATACCAACAAAGATATGCTCACTACACATACTCGAATATACTACTAGTGCATCATCATATCACAGAGAAAAAATTAAATCAGGTCACATTATATACAGGAAAGTAGCTAAATTCCAGCTGTAACAAAGAAAGGGACACAGGAGACTGAAGTCCTGAGTTTGATCCCCAGTTCTAAAAAAATAAAAATAAAAATAAAAACAAAAAAACGTTCCTACTGGCCAGGCAATGGTCGTGACTTGTCCCGAAGGCTGACACTAACAACAGTTCTACAAAGTACTGTATGTGGTCCCAAACTGAATCCTGAGGGGATTTGACCCTGGAGATACAAAAAAATGAATGTTTTGTTATACAGGTCTTGCTCTGACTTGACCTTGATCACCCAGAAAAAAAAAAAAAAAAAGCTTAATTACAATGCATGAAACACAGAGCTAGATTGGTGAGATGAGCTTAGGAGGCTTAGATCAATAGCCTCCAACATTACAAGCTTCACTGGTGGCCCACTGCAATTGCAGAACATTTGACTGTGTATGCATCTGCTTCTTCTTAGTCCAAAGAGAAGAATTTTCTTTTCCTTTCTTCTTAGTAACATCAATAGGGAGGTGGGTCATGCCCACACACTGTGCTCTGTAGAACTATTGTGAGGACAATATGCAATGTGTCAATTTTTTAAAAAAGAAAGGGGAAAAGAAAAAAAAAAAAGTAATGTTTATTGAATGTGTTAATGTTTAATTGTTTGATCAATCTTATACACCTATATCTATTAATCTAAACTGATCTGATGATGAAAATATGTAATATAACCATTGTTAAATTTAAACAATAAAAATATTAAATCATGAAAAAAAATTACACAAGCCTAAATGAAATAAATCTGTAGACAAGCTTTCTGTCTGCAGCTTCAGATGATGAATGTGACTGGAAGAAAGTGATGGGAAGGCAGGCAAGGATATGGACAGCCTGGGAAACAATGCTTGTGACTTATTTAAGCTCTACACTGACTGCATAGACATCATGAAATAAGATGAGCAGACATATATTAAAATAAGAGCAGCGGGCCGGCCAGATACCTCAGTGGATTAAAGCACCTGCTTAGGCAGAACAAGCAGGCTGAGATTCCATCCCTGGCGGGACCCCAGGGCACAGTGAGAGAGTGATTGAGATTGGGTGTGGTAGATCACACCTGTAATCCCAGCACTTGAGAGGCTGAAAACAGAAAAAGCACTAGTCCAATCTACATGGTGAGACCCTGTAGACCCTGCACTAAATGCAAAATAAATAAATAAACATAATAAAATGAAGTAAGAGGGCCCAGGGAGATGGCTCCGTGGCACATGCCTGTCTGGCAAGTACAGGGTCGTGAGTATGAACCCTGGTCCTGCTAGAAAGAAAAAAAGAAAGAGAGAGAGAGAGAGAGAGAGAGAGAGAAGGG
>PVJA010021846.1:0-18719 GCA_004027025.1 Myocastor coypus
GAACTTATGTTTGTTTATTTATTTATTTTTATGGCTGGCTCAGCCTGCCCTGAGGTCAGGGCTGGTGCAGCATGTGGTGCCGAGGATCGAACCGTGGTCCCTGAAGTTGCTCAAGCTTTCCTAAGCAGGCGCTTTAGACCACTGAGCCATCCTGCCAGGCCCCAACAAAATAAAATACTTTAAAAAATTAAATAAAATACTGTCATCAACTACCGTAAATTACATTCCCGACGACCTCCGTCAAAGACAAAACCTCCCAGGTACGCTCTAGCCGCGGGTCCGTAGAACGAATGCTCAACAATCGTCTGTACTCCCGGAGCAGGCGGTCGCTTCCGGGAGCGGTCGCGTCGCCTCTAGCCGCCGCCCTCTCTATGGTCGCCGCGGCCCCGCCCCTCCCGGGGAGGGTCCAGAATTCCTGTGGATTCTGCGGGCTCCGAGCCCTGGGTCTGCGCTCCTCTGGCTCGGGGGTCCGGTCATGGCAGTCCCGGGACCCGCGCCCAGCGCCGGCACCAGGTGAGCGGGGCGGGCCGGGAGTCTTTCCGAGCTGCCGCCCTCCCTTCCCGGGACCCCTGCGCGGCTGTGCACGGTGGGCGCGGGTCGGAGCCGACGAGGGGTCCCGCTGTCCGCCCTGGCCCCAGGCCGGCTCTTTCCCCTGTAGCTGGCCGCCTGTCTGCTGGCCGGCTAACTTGGGAACCCACAGTTCGGTAGATGGTCCTTGTCCCATCTCGTCCCCGGCGGGCCACTCTTTTACTGCCTTTTTCACTTGCATACTGTCCTCAGGACTGTCTGACTCCCGGACGCCCCCTCTGTGTATTATTATTCTTATTTTAATTTTTTTTAAAAAACTTTATGATATTGCCGGCCCAGCCTGTCCTGGGGGTGGGGTGGCACAGCATGTGGTACGGGGGATCGAACCACAGTCCCTGAAGTTGCTTAAGCTTGCCTAAGCAGGCGCTTTAGACCACTTAGTTATCTTGCCAGCCCACCGTGTATTATTATATTGATTTTCTTTTTCTTTCTTTCTGTTTTTTTTTCAAATTTTTCTTTAAACTTTATTTACTTCTGTTATGGCCGGCTCAGCCTGCCCTGGAGGTGAGGCTGGCGCAGCATGTGGTGCTGGGAGTCAAACTTCGGTCCCTGCGGTTGCCTAAGCAGGTGCTTTAGACTGCTGAGCTATCTCACTCGCCCTATTATATTGATTTTTAATTGATATAAATACACTTTAAAAAACTGCGGGTAGGGACTAGGGAGATAGCTCAGGGGCACAAGTGCCTGTATGGAAAGTGCAAGGTCCTGAGTTTGATCCCCAGTTCTGCATAAATAAAAAAATTAAAAAAAAAAAACACCTCTGTGTGTGTGTGTGACTGGAGAATGAATACAGAGCCTTACACCTGAAGTACATCCCCAGCCCTACTTAATTTTTTTTGTGTGTGTTTTTTTTTTCTTGAGACAGAGTCTTGGCTATGCAGTTCAGGCTGGCCTTGAGCTCACTTTTGTAGCCCAGGCTGGTCTTGAACTCACACTGATCCTCGTGCCTTGGCCTCCCAAGTGCTGGGATTACAGCACCACACCTGGCAGTGCCGTGGGTTTTCCCCAGTGAATGCCGTGCAATATTACGTTTCGTTTCCCTTCTGCTGGTCCGCTAGATTGCTTCCAGTACTTTAACCACCACAGGCAGGACCGTAGAGAGGACTCAGGCAGTTATCACCTGGAGGGTTCTGGTATTTTCTCTGGGTATCCAACCCAGAGTCAAGTGGCAGGCCGTGCCTACTCTGCCGGCTGTTCTCTGGAGAAGCCGCCCACGTTACACTCGGCAACAGCGGCGTGTTGAGGTCCTTGCTTCCCTCAGGCCTCCACGTTGGGTCCTGTGTAGGTGACGCAGTCAGCTCCGAGCAGGGTGGTGCCCCACTGCATATTATTGTACCAGGAATGCGGGCTTTGCTTGTGTGGCTTTCCTGTTTATATTCTCCACTTTTCTATGGATTTCCTGAATTCCTTACAGGAATTCCTTGTCTGCTCTAGATTCTCCTTCCATGGTGGTTTTACTCTGTTCAAATGCCTTCTCCAAGCCTTTTTTTTTTTTTTTAAACTAAAATCTATGGCATTTTTTGTTTGTTCTTTATGTATTTGGTACAAGGTCTCGGTACATAGCTCGGATTTGTAGTGATCCTCCTGTTTTCAGCTTCCTCAGCGCTGGGATTACATTTGTGGGCCACTGCCTGGTCACTGCAGCTCAGCATGCCCCAGAGATGCGGCTAGAGCCCTTTGTGGTGCAGGGAATCAAACCCTGTTAAGTTTGGAGACTTGTTTAACTACCGGGGGCCTCTCTCTGCTCGCTACTTCTCTTCAGGCCCAAGTTAGATCTGCAGTTTCTCCGGCGGTTCCTGAGGATCCAGAAGGTCTTGTTTCCTTCTTGGTCGTCACAGAACGTCTTAATGTTTCTGACTCTCCTGTGCGTGGCCCTTGCAGGTGAGCGCGTGCGCCCCTCGCTTTGGGGAGGGAGGCCGGGCCTGGCTGGAGTCCTTGTCCTTCTCTCTGGGTGTCGGTGAGGCAGGGCTGAGGAAGCTTCCTGTCTTCGCCTTCACCACCAGTTTCTGGCCTCCTCCCTGCAGAGCAGCTGGTGATCTACCAGGTTGGCTTGATTCCTAGCCAGTACTATGGCGTCTTGGGAAGTAAAGACTTGGATGGGTTCAAGGCGCTGACCATCCTGGCCATCGTGCTCATCGTTCTCAACTCCACGGTAAGGGCTTTCCTTCCTTCTGTCTGGCTCTTGCTCCTGTCCAGAGTGAGTCGACTGTCCTGTAGGACACAGGATCCAAGCTACGGGTGTGTGTTCCTTTTCCGGGAACTGGAGAACTAGTTGTGCAGACAGTCAGAACCTTAGGCGGCATTGCTCTTGCTGTTGGCCCCCTTGGCACCAGTTTCTCAGGTGTTGCCAACCTCAGTCAGCCGCCAGGTTCTGGTTTTACTGAGCACTTAGCAGAAAGGGTCCCCGTCCCTACCATTCCTAGCCTTCTGCTTCGGGAGCTCAGAGTGCTTTAAGCCCAGGACGGCAGCAGAGGCTGCCGCCTCTCGCTCCGGGGCTGTGACTTCTTCACCTGGCGTCCAGCCATCCCACCTGCAGCTGTCGTGAGGACAGTCCCTGCCACCCGTGCCCAGGTGGCACAGCCTGTGTGCTTTTGCACGTCTCCCTGGCCGGCTCTTCAGAGCCCTTTCTTCTTCACGTTTCCTCCACCAGACCCAGAACCAGGCTCGGTCCTTAAAGTACTGAATTAATTCGTGACTTGTTCTCCACTGCCACACTGCTTACGCCACCCTCTTCCCTGTCCCTGGCTGGCCTGGGAGCTCACTGCTATTTCCTAACTGCTCAGTGCAGAGGAAAGGAGGAGCAGAGGTGCTTCCCGAGCACCAGGTGCCGGGCCGGAGCTCTGTCATGCCCAGCACCTGTTCTTTGTTGGCTGGACCAGCTGCTTTCGGAAAGCCACCTAATGGCATGCTGTGGCACTGACGGCCTGCATCAGGGGACATCCAGGTAGATGCATCCTCTTCCACACTTGGGGACGGAGGAGGAAGAGCATGAACGAAGCAGCAGTGTGCTCCCCAATCTCCAGAGACTCCTCTGCTCATAGGGTGCCATGGCAGGCTGTCACAAGGGCGTGGTGGCACTTGCCTGTAATCCTAGCACTCCGGAGGCCGAGGCAGTTTGAGACCAGCCTGGGCTGCAGTGTGAGCTCAAGGACAGCCTAAGCTGCAGAGTGAGACCCTGTGTACCAAAGGGAAAAAAAAAAAAAGATTTTCTGAAGGAATAAACACAGGAGTGAATGAGGAAGGAAAAGTCCCGTGACTTGGGGCTTTCAGCAAGGAAAGTACTGAGCAGACAGGGCGGGCTGGGCCTCGAGGGCAGCGGCTTCGGACAGCCTTGAGCTTTGAACTGAGGCTCACAGGACGCCTCCTCCCCCCTCCCCCTCGTTCCCTCCGCTGCACAGCTGAAGAGCTTTGACCAGTTCATCTCCAGCCTGCTGTACGTGAACTGGAGGAAGGAGCTCACAGAGCACCTGCACCACCTCTACTTCCGGGCCCGTGTGTACTACACCCTCAACGTGCTGCGGGATGACGTCGACAACCCGTAGGCACCCTCGCCACCCTTGGCCCCCTGGCCTGGCCCTGGCTGCAGACCCCACAGAGCTCCTGCCCAGCCGGCTGATCATCACGAGCCAGGGCTGGGCATCACGAGCCAGCAAGGAGGGCCAGGAGCACCTCCCTTCAGTCTGTTCCTAGCTTGTGCTTCTACTAAGGCAAAGGAAGCAAGTGTCCTTGTTAAAAACAAACTCGAATTTTCAGCAGCGAAAACGAGTTGCTGTTGTCTAAGATTCAGCCTAGGACCCACGCCCGAATTCTGCACCTCCCGGCTTCGAGCTCTCCTGCTTGCTCCTTAAGCCCCTCTGTGAAGTGAAGCTGGAGCAGCCCCTGCCTTCCAGGATGGGATGGGAAGAGCCAGGCACTGTTCTGTAGGTCAGGAATTGAGGCTCAGGCTGCAAGTACCCACTCTTCCTGGGAAGAGGTGCCAGTGTGGCCATGGGGTAGGGGACACCTTCCCACCCCCTGCACTGCACCCAAGGAAGTGCTTTGCCGCTATGGGAGCCTCTCTTCAGCTCAGGCTGCCCTCTGCCACTGCCCCACTCCCCCCCTTGGCCTCTTCCTGATGGCTCGGCCTGGGGAGGCCTCTCGGCCAGATGCCACACGAGGCAGGCCTAGGTCTGTGCAGTAAGAGGATCAGGCCAAAGTGCCCGTGCTCCTGATCACCTAGAAAGGCAGTTCCTACACCCCAGAGTTTCCTTTGGCCCTTCTCAGAGCTGGCTCAAGCTTCCAGGTACGGGGCCTTCGAATTCCACTTTTTCAGGGTAGACTCAGGCACCATTAGAAGCCACTGTCTCGAGCCCTGCGTAGAGGTCCTAAGGATTCAGTTCCCTCCATGAGCCGTGCCTCGGCCGCTGCATCTCCCCCTGGCACCGTGGCTGAGGGCCCCAGAAGGCAGGAGCCTACCTTCCTGACTGGGGTGCCCCCCTTGGCCACAGGGACCAGCGTATCAGCCAGGACGCAGAGCGGCTGTGCCGGCAGCTCAGCAGCATGGCCAGCAAGCTGCTCATCTCCCCCTTCACTCTGGCCTACTACACGGTGCAGTGCTTCCACAGGTGCGCCCCGCGCCCCGTCTCCCGCCTCCCCCTCCCTGCTGCACCCGCAAGCCTCCTGCTGCATGTGCCAGGCTCCCGCCTGCTGCCCCTGTGCAGATTCTGGCAGTCCTGACAGGGCTCGTGGGAGCAGAGGCCTGGGGGCAGAGAAGGGGTCGGGGCCTGCGCAGCTTCCGTGTGCCCATGCCTCTCTCTGCCCCCTTGCACCCCACCTTTCAGCACAGGCTGGCTCGGGCCCGTGAGCATCTTTGGGTATTTCATCCTGGGAACTGTGGTGAACAAGGCTTTGATGGGGCCTATCGTGGCGAGGCTGGTGCAGCAGGAGAAGCTGGAGGGCGATTTTAGGTCAGTGCCGCCGCGTGGAGGGCTTTCTGCGTGCTTGTCAGTGGAGACGGAGGCCGCGTCTTGCTGGGTACTTCCGGCAGACCTTGAACTCTGTGCAGCCTATGCTCAGCTCACTCTCACGGTGACACTCCTGCCGCAGCCTCCAGTCACTGACATCGAGACTCGGGCCACAGGCCAGGCCAGGCCTGAGGCTTCTGGGACCGGGCTGCTGTGGCTCAGGTCTTAGCTGGCCAGTCACTAGCTGCGTGAGCCTGGGCCAGGTCTTCCACCCCACTGAGTTTCAGTTTTGCCATCCAAAGTGGGATGGTGGGCCAGAGAGATGGCTCAGCAGTCGAAAGTGTCTGCTCAGGCAAGCTTAGGCAACCACAGGGACCGCGGTTCGATGCCTGGCTCATTGACCAGCTAGGAGGACAGAGGCAAGTGACGATACGCGGGAAGCGGAGTGGTGTCCACTCCGCCGCCAGCAGTGTCTCTGCCATCCATGGCCTTCTCGCCTGGTTCTGGCCTGGTCATCCCTGCTTGGGTCTGTGAGGCCTGGGCCAAAATGACATGGTGACAGCTCTCTGTGCTTCTTGGCCTCGTACATGGGCCTCGGTGTCCCTTGGCATTTGTAGAAGGCTGCGGCCAGCCCAGTCTGCAGCTGCTGCCCCCCAACACAGGTCCTGGGGTTCTCCACCCCGAGACAGCCCAGAAGGTGGTGGCACAGGGGGTTGTGGTGTTGGGAGAGCTGCGCTCTGCTTGGCCCAGGCCCGGGGTTTCCTCAAGACCCAGGGCTCCCTGCCCTCAGCACGGACTCCTCCTGGCACAGGTTCAAGCACATGCAGATTCGAGTGAACGCGGAACCTGCTGCCTTCTACAGGTGAGTCTGCAGAGGTGGCCCTGCTGCAGGGCGGAGCTGATCGGAGAGACGGACTCTTGGCACCCTGTGCTGGGCTGAGCATTGTCACGCGTGGCTGGGGCCCTTTCCCTCTCCGTCCCCGTGGATTTGCTTCTAGAGCAGTGGCTTCATGCAGTGGCTAGCTTTAGGCTTAGTGGGCTGCCACACACCCGAAGGGGCCAGCAAGCCCAAAAATCACCTGCTTCTGCTGAGGACTGACTGGAAGACATTGCCTCTGCCTGCCTGCCTGCCTGAGTCTCTGTGCTCTATGGCATGGGCTGCTGGGGCTGCGCACCGAGACCTCATGAGATCTCGCGCCATGCAGGTCCCTGTGCGCTGCTGAGTGTGAGCACAGGCAGTGGTGCTGTAGGCATTGGGCCCACGAGCAGGGAATTGTGCTGACCGTGGACTGCCCGCGGATTACCCTTCATGGGTCACTTGCTCTCCTGTCCCTGCTGCGTTTGCAGCCACCCCCATGTGGGAGCACCAGAAAGGTGAGGAACCGAGGTTCCCTGGCAGATGGGTAGGCAGAGCTTTGCTTCTGGGCCCTGCAGCCTCTGCCCACGAAGCTCCGGGGACACAGGGCAGTTCTCAGGGCTCCAGATCCAGTCTTGTGCAGCTTCTCAGCGTCTACCTTTGCCTGGAGAATTTCTGCCGGGTACTGTAGACCCTGTCACTTCTGGGGAGCACTGTGCTACTCCCACAGCTCAGGTCTGAGAGGATGTCCTCTGAGGATGCCCTTGGGCTGCCATACCCCTGGTGAAGGACACACTTCCTGCCCTCTGAGCCAGTTTCCACAGACGGGAACTGTTTATCCACCTCTAGACAGAGCCTGGCAGGAATGCCTGCTGCATTGTACTTGATGAATACTAGCTTTTGTTAGTTGCAAGTGCCTGTGTCCAGTTCTTCATATTTTGGTGATAGTGGAAATTAAACTTGTCACTGAGTGGCATCCCTAGCACTTGAGACATGGTCTAGCTAAGTCAGTGAACTCCGGAAGCTGGGCTGGAACTTGTGCTTCTCCTGCCTCAGTCTTCCTAAATGCTGGAATTATAGGCATGCACCAAGCCGTTTTTTATGTTTTTTGTTTTGTTTTTGTGGAAGATTGAACTCAGGTCCTGGCAAGCGCTTATTCTACTGAGCTATCTCTCCAGCCCCTACATTTTTTTTTTTTTTTTTTTTTAATGTTTTTGAGACATGATCTTATGAAGCAGCTCAAACTGCCCTGAATTCCTCACGTTCTTGCTTTAGGCTCTGAAGTTCTGGGATTACAACTGTGCATGACCACATCCAGCTTATATTCAGAAACTCTTCATTATTAATTTATTGCATAGACATTCTTAGCTCCATTTCACAGATGAGAACAACTAAGGAACTAGGTGTTTAAGCAAACTGCCACTGCCCCTCGTCTAGAAGCTGAGCAGAGCCGGGATTTGGTGTGGCTACCTCTGGGGTTCGCGTCCTTCCCATACACAGTGCCATGAGGAACAGCCGGCAGTGAACAGGCGCTGGTGATGGAGAGGGCCTGAGGCTAGGTTGTCACGGGCCCGGTGGGCAGGGGTGGCCTGCTTGAGTCCCCAGCCTCTCTCA
The DNA here is from genome assembly GCA_004027025.1 of Myocastor coypus. Taxonomy (NCBI): domain Eukaryota; kingdom Metazoa; phylum Chordata; class Mammalia; order Rodentia; family Myocastoridae; genus Myocastor; species Myocastor coypus. The sequence continues at coordinate 8,002 of PVJA010021846.1, forward strand.
TCAGAGCCGGCCGTGTGGAGCACCTGAAGACCGACCGCAGGCTTCAGCGGCTCCTGCAGACCCAGCGGGAGCTGATGACCAAGGAGCTCTGGCTTTACAGTAGGTGGCGGTGCCTGGGGAGGGGGCACCCACGGGGGTCCGCTTCTCTGCCACCGCCCGCCTGGCCAGTTTGCTCTGGGGATGCCGATTCCTTTGCCATGCCTTTGTACTCGGGATGCGGACAGGGGCAGCGTGGCCCTCGCTGGTTTCCTCAGGGCTGAGTCCCCTGCCCAGCACGAGTGGCCCCAGGGTCTCCCGCGGTCTGTCTCCACAGTCGGGGTCAACACCTTCGACTACCTGGGCAGCATCTTGAGTTATATCGTCATCGCAATCCCCATTTTCGGTGGGATCTATGGAGACCTGAGCCCCACTGAGCTTAGCACGCTGGTCAGCAAGGTAAAGTCCCGGCAGCTGCTCCTTCCCTCCCACCGACCCACTGCCAGGACCTGCGGTTCAGGCCATGCCGACTGCTCTCTGTCCCGTCCAGAACGCGTTCGTGTGCATGTACCTCATCAGCTGCTTCACCGGGCTCATCGACCTCTCCAGCACGCTTTCGGATGTAGCCGGTTACACGCATAGGTGCGGAGTGGACCTGCGCATGCGCACGGGGGCGGGGGTCGCCCTGGGCCAAGGGAGCACAGGGACTTGGGCGCGAGCAAAAAGCCCGGGCTGCCTCAGTGTCTCTCTTCTTGCGCAGGGTTGGGGAGCTGCAGGAGGCTCTGCTGGATGCGTTCCTGAACGTGCAGGACTTAGAGAGTGAGCATGACTTGGACCGGTGAGGACGCAGGGAGCTGGCCTTAGAGCTCCGCTCCCCCCCCTCCGCTTCCGTGGCCCGCCCACTGTGATTGACGTCATCCTGGGCTAATAGAAGCTAGGAGCAACGGCACCGCTGCCCGGCCCCACAACCAGAACTCCAACTGGTACCTTCCTCATCTGGTCTACAGGGTCTCACTGCGTAGATCAGACTCGTAGTGGCCCTCCTGTTTGCAGCCCCGCAAGCGCTGGGATTACAGGCACGCCATCAGTCCAGTTTCTGTTGCGCCTCAGTGCACCTGCGGGGAGCAGAGTACCGCTGTGCTCCACCTGCGCAGGTGGTTCATCGCTGAGCTATCAGGCCGCCTCTGCTTTCTTTTTCTTTTTTTTTTTTTTTTTTTTGGTGGCACCAGTGATGGAACTCAGAATCTTGTCCTTACCAGGCAGCAAGCACTTAGTCCACTGAGCTATACCCACAGTCCTCTTTCCCTCTCTCTCTCTCTCTCTCTCTCTCTCTCTCTCTTCTTCTTCTTCTTTCCTTGCTTTTTTCCCCTTCTTTCTTTTTTCTTTTTTTTTTTCATTCGTGTGTGTGTGTGTGTGTGTGTGTGTGTTTGAGTCAGGGTCTCACTGTGCAATTCAGGCTGGCCTTGAGCTCACTTTGTAGCCCAGGCGGTCTCAAACTCACAACGATCCTCCTGCCTCAGCCTCTCAAGCATTGGGATTACAGGGGTGTGCCACCATGCCAGGCCCCACAGATGTCTTGGAGATGGGGAATGTTTTTAACTTTTTTCTTTCCTGTATTTGGTACAGGGTCTCTTTGCACAGCTTGGTTTGTTCATTTTGCTTCTTGACGGGACTAGGGTTCAAACTCACGACTTTGCACTCACCATGCAGGCACTTGTGCCACGGAGCTATCTCCCCGACCCCCCTCTCTGCAGCTTGGACTCAGTGATCCTCCTGTTTGCAGCCTCCCCACGCTGGAATTATAGGTGTGCACCACCATGCCCAGACTGTCTCTGGCTCATTGCACTCCCAGGGCAAGGCAGGGATCAAACCCTGATCCCTGAGCTTGCCAAAGTAGGCACTTAGTCCCCTGAGCTATCTCGCTTGCCCTGTTTATAACCTTTCTGTGCTTTCAAGATTTTTCAAGATTTCAAGATTTGTTTCATCTTCACATTTTTCTTAAGCAAATCTCTTTCTGTCGCAGTGTTGTGAGTTCAAGGCTAGCTAATGAGACCCTGCTGAGACAGACAGAGAGAAGGCACTTCTGGTGTGAGCAGTGTGAGCACTCCCGCTTCAGGCTCTCGTGCCCAGTTCTGAGCACCACAACTAAAAGAGCCGGGCAGGGTGGCACACACCTGTGATCCCAGTACCTGGGAGGCTGAGGCAGGAGGATTGCTGTGAGTTTGAGACCAGCCTGGGCTACAAAGTGAGCTCAAGGTCAGCCTGAACCACACAGTGAGACCCTGTCTCAAAAAGACAAAAAAATAAAAAGAAAGAAAAGAAAGCTCAGCCGCCTATGGAACGCTGTACCACAGAGGTGCTCCGCCCCACCGGCTGCCAGCTGCTGTGACCAGAGCCTTGCGAGTGGCCTAAACAGAGTTCTGGAGGCTCGGAGCCAAGGGAGGGGCATTGATGACAGGGTTGGTGCCTCCACAGCCCTCTCCTGGCCCACAGGTGGTCTCCTTCTTGCTATCCTCACCTGGCCTGTTCCCTGTGCGCGCATGTGCCGTCACTAGAGTCCTCCCTGATGGGGAGGACTTTCCCTTGCCCCAGGTGTGGTAGAGCGTATCTGTGATTTCAGCATTTAGGAGGCTGAGGCAGGAGAACCGCCATAAATGTGAGTCCAGCCTGGGCCACCTAGTGAGTTTCAAGGCCAGCCTGAATTGCATACAGACCCTGTCAAAAAAGAAAAGAAAAAAAAAAAAAAAGTAAATGAAGGGCCAGTGGTGTAGCTCAGCAGATTAAGTGCTTACTTAGGGAAGCGCAGGGGCCAGGGTTCGGTTCCTGGCCCTTCCTGCCGTGCTGGCACCCGTCTCGAGCTCTCTGAGCCAGTGATGGAGTCTAGGCATAGTGGCATGCGCCTGTAATCCCAGCACTTGGGAGGTAGAAGCAGGAGGATCACTAGGAGTCGGTAGTGAGACCCTATACAAAAAAAAAGTAAATTAAAACTAAAAGCCCTGTTTCCACCTCTTGAGGTCCAGTGCCCAGGATGTCATGGGTCTGGGGACAGTGCAGCCCATGTGGTTCCAGGCAATGATCACTGCCTTCTCCCACACAGAGCCCCAGGAGGCCCCACTTCTGAGTCTGTGGACACAGCTTTCCTCCTGGAGCGGGTGTGCATCTCGGCCCCCTCCTCTGACAAGCCCCTTGTCAAGGATCTGAGCCTGAAGGTCTGCGAGGGCCAGAGCCTGCTCATCACGGGCAACACGGGCACCGGCAAGACGTCCTTGCTGCGGGTTCTGGGTGGCCTGTGGGCCAGCACCCAGGGTGAGAGCAGCCGGGGCCTGGTGACTGGGCAGAGCTGGGCTGAGGGGGGGGAGGGGAGGGGAGGGGGAGGGGAGGGCGGGGACGGGAAGGGAGGGGAGGGGTGAGGTGAGGGGCAGCCTCTCTGCTGTCTCACCTCAGGGACTTGCGGTGTTCCGCAGGCTCTGTGCGGATGCTGACCGACTTTGGGCCCCGCGGGGTGCTGTTCCTGCCGCAGAAGCCCTTCTTCACAGATGGGACCCTCCGGGAGCAGGTCAGTGGGTCAGGGCTGCTCCTTCAGCACCGCTGGGTCCTGGGCCCTGGGAGTGGGGAGAAGGCAGTCTCTGGTTCTGCTCCACATCTATGCAGCACAGCTCGGGTACTCCGAGCAGCTCCTGGGCACGGGTACGTCTAGGGGCCGCAGCCAGTTGCTCACCTTCACGGAGCGCCAGCCCGTCTCCAGGAAGCTTGCCGGCTCGTCCACACGGCCCTCCGGAGGTCGCAGCTGACCTGCCCCATGACCTGTACTCCGTGGCTCCTGCTGGGTGCCAGGCGAGGGCTGCCCCTCCTTGGGCGGCAGGAGGCCGTGCTCCGGGGCTGTTGGGGCTTTCAGAGGCCAGGGTGCCGAGCTGCTCCTCCCATGCTCAGCCGTGTGTGTGTTTGCAGGTCATCTACCCTCTCAAGGAGATCTACCCGGATTCTGGTGAGCCCTCTGGGGTCGTGGCGTCCCACCTGCTGTCCCCACCCTGTGCCTTTGCCTGGCTCTGTCTTCCCATCCCCAGAACAGACACCCAGGGAGGGAGGTGATGACATGCACCTGCCCTTCCCTTCCCGAGTGTGGTCCCCTGGGCCACAGCCCAGCCTTCTGGGACATCCACCCCTGCTGCACTGTCCCTGTCCTGCCAGAGGCGCTGAGAGCTGATGACACCTTCTGTGCCTCCCAGGTTCCACTGACAATGAGAGGATTGTGAGGTTCCTGGAGTTGGCCGGCCTGGTAGGTGGGGTGGGCCCGTGCCCATCTGGGGCACCAGCTGCAGGAGGTCCTGGCCCTGCCTCTCTGGGCCCCACATCAGCAGTGGGGTGCGCTATCCCTAGAGGTGTTTAAGGCAGTAGAAAACTGACCAAGCTTCTGCTTTTGTCATTGTCGGGCCCAGCAGAACACGTGGTGTCACCCATAACTCACCTTGGCATGGGCGTCTGTCCCCAGGCCTTATGTCATGGGCACCAAGGGCGGCAGGGAGCAAGACTGGCCTTTTATGGATCTTGTGTCCTCTGGGTCTGTTACAGTCCAACTTGGTGTCAAGGACAGAGGGCCTAGACCAGCAGGTGGACTGGAACTGGTAAGGAGTGACTTAGGGGCCCAGGAGCTCCCCATGGAGACAGTGGGCCCCGGGGGCCTGTCCAGGCATGCACAGCTTCTGACCCCAGGCTCTGTGCAGCCAGCCCGTCCTCCTCACACGCAGCTTTCATCCCCGTGGAGCAGAGGTTCAGCCTCTGGTGGGGGAGCCACCCTGGCAGGGCGGGGAGCAGCCTCCCCAGTCTGCTCGGCAGCACAGGCCAGCACCCACCGCCAGCCCCTTTCCCAGGTACGACGTCCTGTCCCCAGGGGAGATGCAGCGGCTGTCCTTCGCTCGGCTCTTCTACCTGCAGCCCAAGTATGCAGGTGAGGCCTCCCCCGGGCATGGGCCAGGCACTGCTGCACTTGGAGCAGAGCCCTGTGCCGGCCTCCTGCCGGGGCAGCAGCTAGAGCCCAGAGCCAGCCTGGAGAGGAGCCGGCAGATGCGTGGGTGTTGCCCAGCAGGCCTGGCCGAGCAGCGGCAGGTGTGGAGCTGCGTGTCCCTAGATTGAGCAGTCCTAGGGAGCGGCGGCACTCACTTCTAGGAAGCTGGGGCTCTGGCTCAGCTCCCAGGAGCGCCGCTGGCTGCCCCTCGGCTCGCTTGGCCCGTCTTTTCCTGGAGGCTTGAGCAACCTCCTGCGTTGCTGGTGCATGTCACATGAGTTTGGAGTCCACTGGCAGCGGCCTGGAGGCAGGGCTGGACCTTGACCCCTGCCCTCTGTGCCCTGCCGGCAGTACTTGACGAAGCCACCAGTGCCCTGACAGAGGAGGCCGAAGGCGAGCTGTACCGCATCGGCCAGCAGCTGGGCATGACCTTCATCAGCGTAGGGCACCGGCCCGGCCTGCACAAGGTACCCACCCTGAGGGCGAGGACCACTCAAGCTGGCCTGGCCACAGCTGAGGCCCCTCCGTGTGGGCGTCGGGGCAGAGGGCCCAGCGTGCCTCCTGCTGTGGCAGCCAGGCGAGCTGATCACTGTCTCTCACAGTTTCACTCCTGGGTTCTGAAACTCTGTGGAGGAGGAAGATGGGAGCTGACCAGAACCAAAGAGGAGTGAGGCGAGGGCTGAGCTCAGGACAGAGCCTCTTTCCCCAGAGACCAAGAGGACTGCACGGGTGCTGCCGCTGGCAGCCACGCAAGGTGGCCCCAGGTGACCCTGAGGTGTCCCCGTGGTGCTTCTGGGGCCTGCACAGGCCAGGTGCTGACTACTGACAAATCACTTCAGGTCGTATTTGTTGAAGAAAAACCAAAACCCGGGCAAGCAGTGGGAAATGGAGGGTCAGGGTGGAAGGACCCGTGGGCCAGGAGTCAATGAAATCTTGCTACTGTAAATCTTTAATTAACTGACCACTTAAATTTCATAGCTTGGCTGGGCATGATGGCACAGTCCTGTAATCCCGGCACTCAGGAAACAGAGGCAGGAGCTTTGTTGGGAGTTTGAGACCAGCCTGGCTACACAGTGAGCTCAAGGCCAGCCCAAGCTGTGGAGGGTGACCCTGCCTCAGAAAACTAAATAAATTTCATAACTTTTTAATAAGAAAAAAAGTGAAGCATTAAAAAATGCTTTTGTGCCTTTGGCTCTTTCCCTGTCTCTTCTGCGGCAGGGCGATCTTGCTGGCCCAGTGCCTGCAGCCCAGGTGTTCACCCTATGCGCAGCCCTGGAACCACCAGCCCCAGGGCCTTCTGGGTTTGTTTCTTTAACCCAGAGGAGAACAAAGCCCTTTTCTCTTACCAGCTAAAACAAGCTCAGGATCCCTTTCAAAAATATCTGAGCCACGGGGCTGGGGAGGTAGCTCTGAGGCACAAGTGCCTGCCTGATAAGTGCAAGGTCATGAGTTCACACCCCAGTTCCACAAAGAAGTCTGAGCTGGGCATGGTGACACACACCTGTAATTCCAGCCCTTGGGAGGCTGAGGCAAGAAGGATCTTTGCAAGTTTGAGGCCTGTCTGGACTACATATTGAGTTCAAGGCCAGCCTGAACTGCACAGGGAAGCCCTTTCTCAGAAAAAGGAAAAAAAAAAAAAAAGTTGCTTCCCAGCGCAGTGGCACGTGATTGTAATCCTAGCAGTAAGGCTGAGGCAGGAGGATCACTGTTAATTTAAGGCCAGCTACATAGTGAGCTCAAGGCCAGTCTGAACTACATGCAAGACCCTGTCTCAAAAAAAGGAAAAAAAAAAGTGTATTTGGGAAAAACAAAAACTGGCACAATATAGAAAGCACAAAAACATGAAGGAGAACGTTACTGAACCCAGAGTTGCTTATTTCTAAACAATGTTCCCAAAGATTGGTTGTCTGTGTGTTGCCTCCATGATTTTTGTCAGATTTCTATGCTTCTCATATGCTTATTTACCTAATATTTTAAAAAAAAATAGCCAGGCAAGTGTGTATAGTTCACCTTCTAGAGAGGCCGAGGTAGGAAGATTGATAGGGCCCACAAGTTCAAGGCACGCCTAGGCCACCCACAGAAAATGAGAACTCATCTTTTCATTTAAGTTGAACTTTTTCCCTGAGGATTTAGGACCTCCTCATACATGAGCTACACCCCAGTCCTTGAATGGATTGTGTCTTAGTTACTTGTTACTCGTTGCTGGGACAAATAACTGACACTCAAAATGAAGGAAGGAAAGATTTATTAGCTCACAGTTACTGGAGGTTTCAGTCCATATATGGCTGGCCCAAGGCTGAGTGGAACAGGGCAGAGAGCATCCAGGTCATGGCGGTGGAACAGCAACAGAATGGTGGCAGAGGCAATGGAACAACCAGGGGAGCAGAGAGCAGCAGAGAGCGTCTGTCTCTATTACATTCAGGCTCTCTGCCTTAGGATATCTGCTCTAGGCCACACCCATAGTCTCAGCAGTACTTAAAACACAAAGTCCCAGGGATCGTGGATCAAGTCTCCAACTCCAGATCAGTACTAAATCACATAATCCCAGTGACTCATGAGTCAAGTCTCAATCTGTAGAAGTCCCCGCCCATGACTGCATGAGGCTTTTGGGGGACAACTAGACATAAACCATAACAGATTGCTTTCTTTTTTCTTTTTCTCTGTCTCTTTGAGACAGTATCTCTCTGTGTAGCCCATGCAGGCTGGTCTGGAACTCGCTGATGCTGCTGCTTTAGCCTCCCGAATACCGGGGTTGCAGGCATGCACCACCACACCCAGCAGCTGAATTTCTTTGAAGAAACTTTACACTTGACCCAAATGGAAAGCAACTACTGAAAGGAAAACTCCATGGAGATTCAATCACAGCTACACTGGGCCCCCACGGCTCAGAGCCTGAGGCTTTCTGTGAGAAAACAGAAAGGGCGCTGATGGGCACGGTGCTCAGAGCGAGACATCAACATGCCCAGCCGCTGCCTTTCCCTTTAATGAACCCAGAAATGTGAAAGGGGCGCTGCAAGGGAAATAATTTTATCACTAAAATTTGAAGCTATTGAATGCCCGAAAGTGCTGTATAAAATGGTCCCCGGTATGGGTGGGAGGCTGGGGAGCCGCCGCCCTGCTCACTCCATCTCCGGGTGCTCGTGGCGGGGCCCAGATGGGTGCACACGGCAGGCCTGGTGGTGGGATTCTGAGCCTGGGAAGCTCTGGCAGATCTTCCACGGCGGTGTCTCAGCCTGGGACGGCTTTCAGAGCCTGCTTCTGACTTGGTCTGTGGGGCCCACCTGTAACCCCCGCTGCTCCAGAGGCTGAGGGAGAGGGTTGTGAATTCAAGGCCAGCTTGGGAGCTCAGCGAGACCCTGCCCTGGTGTCCTGCTGGCCTCCCCCATCAGCGGGCTGCCCTCCCATCCCAGCTTAAAGCCCAGAAAGGAGCCAGAAACGTGAGAAGAGCCACAAGAGGATCAGAGAACAAGAAGAAGGGATGCCCATCTTCTGGGGACCGTGAGTGACCACCGTCGCCATTCTGTGCCTTGCGCTGTGCAGACGTGGACATGGCTGTGGTGGCTTCCTGACTTCTGCTGGCTGCATCCGCATGTTAAGTGCACGCGAGGGCCGGAGCCTGCCCCTGGTGCTCCCCTGCCCGGCATGGTACAGGGCAGATATGAAGCCCAAGGAGCTGGGGAGATAGCTCCGTGGCACAGGTGGCTGACTGGCAGTGCAAGGTCGTGAGTTCGAACCCTGGTCCCCCCCCACCCCCGCAAAAAAAATGAAGCCCAGGATGCTGCAGGAAGGTGCTGGCGGTTAAACCTCCAAGGGAAGATAGTTACCCACAGAGCTCTGCTTCTATCTGGTGCTGGGAGCCTCCAGGCGTCTTCAGAACTGAGGCATGTGGAACCAGGCCAGGCAGCACACACCTGTCATCCTACTCACCGGAAGGCTGAGGCAGGAGGAGAGCAAGGCTCAGGGCACCCTGGGCAACTCATCGAGGCCTCGTCTCCCAGCTTTAGGAAAATCTGGGGTGCATCTCGGTGGCAGAGCGCTTGCCTAGCACATGTAGGGCCCTGGCTTCAGTCTCCAGTGCCACCAAAATGCCAATCGCATACAAAACCATGGAAAAATTAAGAATTTTGCCAGGGTGTGGAGGGTCATGGGAGGTTCCATTGCCTACAGCAAAGCCGGTCTTTGGGTCTTTGGGTCCCTGCTACCTTGCTTCGTACCGTCTGCAGCTGCCCAGGTCAGCTCTCCCTCGCACCTACCTGCATCTCCCTCTCAAACCCCTGGGATGTGGGTAGGTACACCCTGGATAAGCCGGTCGGGAAGGACCAGGTATTGGAGTCAGGGCTTATAAGGGAATGAGCTTACTGCAAGACGACTTAGAGGATTATGTTATAATACTCACCTAGAGTCAAATGCAACGGTGTGTAGGAAATCTGTCCTCACTACAGACCCAGAGTCCAGCTGAGGGCCTGGGTCCCATGGCAGTGTCCTGCCTGAGCCCAGCAGGAGACCTAGAGCCACACCAACGCCTCATGCAGGTCAGGGCCACAGATCTGCACTGGGAGGGCCCACGGTCAGCGTGGAGGCCGGAAAGTGCGCCAGTGGGATGGAGGATCTGGGTAACGGACTGACCGGCCTGCACAGGAGCCAGAAGCGGCACTCAAGGTGAGGACCCCACAGCCTCCCTGAAAAGAACAGAGAAGAACCGCAGCCAGCCTTGGTGACGGCGAGGACCGAGCTCCTCTCAGGAACGCTGGCGTGACAGGCTCCTCCAGGAGGACCCACAGCGCCGTGTTCCCCTCCATTCTCCTCTGCTGCTGGCATGGTCCTCAGGTGGGCCTTCTGCACCCCGGCCTGCACATCCTCGGCTCGGCTGGGCCTCACAAGCAGAGCACTGAGGAGTCCCCTACACCAGCTACACGAGGTCCCGCACCACAGCCAGCTCTTCCTTGTCCAGACATGTAATCCTCAGCCAGCGCAGTGGGGAAGGAGGGGTGACGGGCCAAAGCTACCCTGGCGGCAGCAGCGTGCTGTGTCTCAGACCCCTGTAGAACATAATGGCTCTGGGCTGAGACTGGGGTTCCTGTGGGGGTGGAAGAAGCTTGGGAACTGGGAGGGTGAGTGGGGACCTGGTGGTGGGGTGGTGGGGAGGGAGGCGGGTGGAGGGGCTGTGGACAGAGGAAAGAGGATGGAGTGGGCTTCGGTAGAGGCTGTGCTGCACTGCGCTGGCACCCCTGTAATTTTTTTTTTTTTTTTCTCTATGAGACATGGTCTTGCTGTGTAGCTGGCTGTAAGCTCACTTGGTAGCCTGGGCTGGTCTGGAACTTGCAACAATCCTTCTGCCTCCTCCTCCAGGTGCTGGGATTACAGGAGTACGCCACCATGCCCGGCTCCATTTTGAGGGGTTTCATTTTTTTTGTTGCTGAGAGTCAAACTCAGGGCCTTGCGCTTGCCAGGCAGGTGCTTGTAGTGCTGAGCTATCCCCCTGGCCCTCCCCACTGTAGTTTTATTTATATATTTATTTATTATATATATATATATATATATTTAATTTTTTTTCTTGTTTCAGAACTTTTGTTTGTTTATTTATTTTTATGGCCAGCTGAGCCTGCTCTGAGGGCAGGGCTGGCGCAGCATGTGGTGCTGGGGATCGAACTGCAGTCCCTGCAGCCGCCTAAGCTTTCCTAAGTAGGCGCTTTAGACCACTGAGCCATCCTGCCGGGCTCTCTCTCTCGCTCTCTCTATC
>PVJA010021846.1:18819-35112 GCA_004027025.1 Myocastor coypus
TTTTTTTTTTTTTTTTTTTTTTTTTAAGAATTTATTTTATTTATTTATTTATTTATTTATTTTTTTGTTGTTGTTTCAGAACCTTTGTTTGTTTATTCACTCATTTTTATGGCCGGCTCAGCTCGCCCCAAGAGCAGGGCTGGCGCAGCATGTGGTGCCGGGGATTGAACCGCAGTCCCTGAATCCGCCCAAGCTTTCCCAAGCAGGCGCTTTAGACCACTGAGCCATCCCGCCGGGCCCCTAATTTTTTCTTCTATAATTTAATTTAATTTTTTTTTTTTCTTGTTTCAGAATCTTTGTATATTCGCTCATTTTTATGGCCAGCTCAGCCTGCCCCGAGGGGAGGGCTGGCACAGCATGTGGTGGCAGGGATCGAACCGCGGTCCCTGAAGCCGCCCAAGCTTTCCCAAGCAGGCACTTTAGACCACTGAGCCATCCCACCGGGCCTCTTCTATAATTTTATTTTATTTTATTATTTATTTATTTATTTATTTTTTGTGGGACCAGGGTTCAAACTCACAACCTTGCACTTGCCCAGCAGGCACTTGTGCCTCGGAGCTATCTCCCCAGCCCCTTTTTTTCTTTTTTCTTTTTTTTTTTTTTTCTTCTATAATTTTAGATTACAGAAAATTCCTGACTTGAGTCTGGAGTTCCATCATTCCCTCCCCCTTGCCCCTTAGTGACACCTGGCTTTAGTATGGCTCTGTTCCAGCCAGCAGAGAGAGGTAGAAAGGTCATAAGCAGCAGTAGGGGAGCCACACAGAACAGGACACGCGGAGGCCTCGGTGGCGATTCAGGTACCTCCTGAAAGGGGGCGCCCCAAAGTCTGCGCTTGTGGGTACCACCTTTTGAGATTTCCCGAGTAAATAAGCCATTCTCTCACTGGGGTGGGTATCTTCTCTCCTCCACTGAGACTAAGCTACTGGGGTGACTAAGCTTGCTAAAACCAAGACTGAAGACAAAACTGAGCTGTGCTGATACTCTTATGGGTTGATTATGCCTTTGACCCATGTTGCACCCACCTGTGAAACTTCCCCCAGAATCTGGCTAGCAGGCGCCCCGCCCTCAGGTCCTTCCTGGCTCCCAGGAGCCCATGTGCTTCTACGGGTGCTCTGCTGCTCCTGGGCCTTCATCATTCAATTTGGAGAACGGATTGGAGCATCTAACAGTCTGGGAGTAGCATGTGTTTCCCCTGTGTGGCTTCCTTGGTGACACTCAGGAGCCAGGTGGCTGTGCCTGACCTCAAGGAGACCTATGCAGGGGACACCGCAGCTCTGCTCTAGGCAACAGAAAGGGGCTGGGCCAGTCAGCAGGGACCCAGTGGCCCTGGGCAGGGGCAGGCCAGACCAGGGCCTGCACAGCAGCCTGGGCTCCCAAGCCCCGCCCCCTCTTCCCTCGGTGCCTTCTCCCCTTGGGCAGATGTCCTCGCCTCTCTAGGGCCGGCTCCAGGGCAAGGGAGGGTCAGCCCCTGGCACGGCTGCGGCAGCAGAGCAAAGCAGCAGGGGAAACAGAGCAGCAGAGCAGCAGGTCTCTCCTCTCCTGCCTGGCGAGGCCTGGCCTTCAGGCTCTGCCCTGAACTCCCAGTCTCCCCACCCACCCCCTTGCTTGCTCAGGGGCAGCCTGCAGGCCCTGTTGCATTTCTCTGCCTCTGCCCAGTAAAGCCCCTCCTGGGGCAATATTTGGGGGCAGGGGTGGGGTTTCTGGCATCTTCCAAGCCTCTGAGTGTCCCTGTTTGTCCCCTGACCTCCCTGAGGGTGGGGCCCTGCCTGCTCCCACGCCCTCCCTCTGGGCCCCATGGTGCCTCCCGGAGCCTGACTCCTCCTGCCTTGGCCATGAGAGGCAAGGCTCTTTTTTCATGGAGGCTCACATGGACCTGCATCCCAGAGGGTCAGGTAACCCTGATGAGCCAGCTGGCTGACAGGGTCAGGTGACCCTGTTGCATGCTTTTGTGGTCCTATAAATTGTGCCTCCAAAGTCTCAGGATTGGGGCCCGGCAGGATGGCTCAGTGGTCTAAAGCACTTGCTTAGGAAAGCTTGGGTGGCTGCAGGGACCATGGTTCGATCCCCGGCACCACATGCTGCACCAGCCCTGCCCTCAGGGCAGGCTGAGCCGGCCATGGAAATAAATAAACAAACAAAAAGCTCTGAAACAAGAAAAGAAAAAAAAGTCTCAGGATTTTTGAAGCTTCATCTTTTTTGGTGCAGTTACTGGAGTTTGGTATGAGTTCCGTGACCACGGGGACTTGGGGCTCTTCTCACTGCTCTATGACCAGGCCTGGACCCTCTGCCCGCTGGATACTGGACAATGACTGTTGTTCATTTGGGACTGGGCACCGAGAATCAAACTCAAGTCTTTGCGCTTGCCAGGCCCGCATTATGCCGCTGGGCTACAGCCCTGGCCTCCTAAACTATTGTGGCATTGGATTAGTTATGGCGGAACATTTGCCGAGGGTGGAGGGAGCACCGGGCTCTGTGGTGGGCCCTACGGATGAGAGCCAAGGCCTGCTTGAGGGGAAGCCAGATTGGCAAGTGGAAGAGCACAATGGAGCAAAGGGCTGGAGAGATAGCTCAGTAGAATAACCACTTGCCCGGCAAGCGCAGGGTCCTGAGCTCAGTCCCTGGTACCAAAACCACAATGGAGCAACATCGCAAGTGCTGCAAGAGAACAGAGGCCTTTGGCGCCCCCACAGGGTCAGGAAGGCCTTGGGGACGGGCTGAGGGGGCAATGGTGGGCAGGGGCCTGGGATGAATCCTGCAGGGAGCTCAGGGCTCCAGCAGGCGGGCAGCCCAACAGGTAGGACTTGGAGCCCCTTGCCATGCTTCCATATGTGCCCCTTGGGTCGGATCACAGGGACAGGGACGGCTGACCTCCTGTCATTCTCTCCTTCCGGAAACTTCTTCCCCTGGAGCGTCCTTTCTGAGCCAATCGGAAACAATCTTACGAGTGTTCTTGAGCCCAGAGTTCAAACAGAACCTCTCCAGCCTTTATGCTGCGTTCTCATCTTTCATTCCACACTGCACACCACCAAGCCACCAGCCACACTGTCACGGGCAGCCTCCCACAGCCCTTGCTGGGCTCCTCTGGCCTGTCTTCCTCTTGGAACAGGACCTAGCGTGATCTCTGTCAGTCCCGGGTGCGCCAATGTCTTCTGCTCCTGGCTTTTCAGGAGGAAGATAGACGGGCAAATGCATGGGGAGGGGACACAAAGGGGCTCGGCTCCTGGGGCCACATGCGCTGCAGGCCACACATGTTGTGGGCCTCACTGAAGGCGCAGAGGAAACGGCTGAGTGCGAGACCTGGGGTGCACGGAGGATGGGGGGGTGCAGTGTAGGGGACATCTTGGGACCCCGTGGCTTGGGTGGTCAAGTCTGCGATGGAGAAAGCTCACATCCCACAGGGACAGGAGTCTCTGAAGGGCTGGGTAACGCTTGAGGAATCCTGAAAGAGGGGACCTGGACCGGACCTAAGAGCTGCTGCAGGCTTCCTCCACCCGCTGTGTGCTCAGCAGCCCCAGCCACGGAGGACAGGGCTCACCCTGGCTGCTGGTACCTCAGGTTTATTATCTCGCATCTTGACAGAAGTGGCGCGGAAACCACAGGCCTTAGAACGCCTTGAAGCTCTTGCAGTTCGGGATCTCGCCCACCTCCGAGTCCAGCTCCTCTGTAATCTATGTACATTATTTACATCCCAGGGCTGTGGGCTATTTCAAACCAACAGGAGACAAAGACCAGAACCGGAGAGGGCAGGATCCATGAATGGATACAGGATTAAAGTTGCCCCTCACTGCCCCCGCCCTCTCTCGGGAAGGACTCCCACTTGGCAGTAGGAAATGTCAGGGAGAAGCCAGCCTTGTGCCTGGCCCGGCGCTGTGAGCACAGCGGGCTCCAGGAAGCTAAGCGATCGCTGCTAATGCAAAGGGTAAATAAAGGCCAGGGTTGCAGGGGCAGCTGCAGGGAGGCCCTTGGCATGGACCAGCCCTCCCACTGCCAGGTAGGAGGACCAGTGCCTTCTGCCAGGATGGCCCTGGGTCTGTCCTGTTCCACACGCATGCAGTGCTTCCCAGCATGCACCTGGCTGAAGGCGTGAGCGCCTGCAGTAGGTCTTGGCTTAGCACCCTCGTTTTGGTGCATATTCATGGCGAGAGGCCGGGGCTGGGGCTGCTTGCACAGTGAGTCAGGTCACAGCATCCGGAGAGTCAGAAGGTTTCAGACCCAGGCCCAGGGGCTCCAGAGCTCCTGCGGCCACAGCATGGTGCGCTGTGTGCCCTCCCCGGACACAGGGCCTGGGCCCACTGTGGCATTGGCCCCTGTGCTGAGAAGCCATGGAGAGGGCAGGTTCCTGAAGGTGGCCACAGCAGGGCACCGGACTGAGGGTGGCCGAGACGTCACACACCAGCGGGGAGGTGGGGCCAGGAGGCTGAGGCTCACGCGGACCCGCGGAACAGTGTGCAGCACGCAGCCTAGCGCAGGCCCACAGTGTGAAGCAGGCCCCGCAGAGAAGGTGCTGAGGATGGGAGCCCAAGACCCTGAGCTGGAGCACGGGGTTCCTCGGTCTGCGTCGCGGTGAGGAGCCTTCGGCACACACAGCCCAGCAGAGTCCCCTGGACGGTCAGAGCCAGGAAGGAGGCTTCTTCAGAGCAGAGAACAGAGAGGAAGGGGACGACAGCAAGAGTTGCCAAGGGATCGACTGACTGACAGGGCTCGTGGGGACGGCTGGGCAGCAAATAGGCTTTGGAGGCAGGAGGCGGAGGAGGACGCGGCAGAGCGAGGGCCGGGCCGGGTGTCTCGGCAGGGTCCAAAAGCACGGCCAGAACTGCCTGTGCAGGGATCCACATGGGCGCTGCAGGCCGTGGCGGGCCGAGGGTGGCCTGCCTCACGGAGAGCCTCCCTCCCCAGAGGCGCAGTCTTGGGCTCGGCGGCCGGCCGAAAAGCCCAGCCTAAGCCCTGTCGTCGAGCTGCGGGGGACTCAGCTTCCCAGCCGGCCTGTCCTCGTCCATGGCCTCGGCCTCCTCCAGCTTCTCGGGGTTCCGGGCCAGGCTGTCGGGCCCAGACGCAGTCCCCAGCACCTTGGTGCTGTGCTCCTGAGCCTTGGCTCGGAGAGCCGCGATGCTGTTCTCCCTCAGTTCCTCCTGGGACAGGGCCAGCGCGGCCTGAGCGTCGGGGCCGCGCTCCTCCTGCTCCACCTTGTCGCGCTTGGGCAGGGCCTGGCGCTCCGCCTCGGGCTTCCTCCCCGACTCAGCCGCCGCCTCCAGTGACTTTTTGTGCATTCCTAAAAAGAATTGTTGGTATTCGGGTTTAGAAAAGCGCCTGGGAAAGCCATCTTGAACTGAAAACAGCAAAGATAGAGAGAGGCCAGAATTAAGGACAAGCAGAAGCCTTGCTTCACAAGACGCAGTCGCGCGAGTCCCAGGGTTGGGCTGGGGCAGGTACCAGGGGCACATGGCCAAGGGACAGGGGTGTCAGCCAGCAGCCCGGAGCCATGGCCTGCAGGGGCTTCATATCCTGTGGTGGGGGCGCGGGGGGGGGTGCTGCCTTCAGGACACAACCGCACAACTCTGCGTCCTGTCCTGGGATTCCAGATCTTAGTACCCCAAGATAAGCGGACACTGTTAGGAGATAAGGACCCAGACAGATGGGGGTGGCGTGCGGAGAGACCTGAGGGAAAGCTCTTCTTTGTAAAGCCCCTGGCGATGGACCTTGGCACTCAGCAGGGAGGTACAAGGACAGAAATCAGGCTGCCCCGGCTGCCCTTGCCCTCCCATACACCAGGAGGCCTTCTTGGGGGCTGTTTCCTGTCAGGCTGGTGTAGGCGGGCCCCACTCCAGGGAAGCCACCCAAGGAGGGCGTAGCTCTTACCCAGCAGCCACGGGGCACAGGAGTCCATGATGCCGTCCTTGGCCGACTTGAGGATGGACTCGGGCAGCGGGATGGAGTGCCGCACCATGGCCCCGTAGAGCCCGTACTCGGCCATGACGCTGCTGCGGCCCCAGCACTTCTCGCGCTTGCGCCACTTGGCTCTGCGGTTCTGGAACCAGACCTGCCAGGACAGAAGGGTGGTCAAAGATGTGCCCTGGGAGCCAGGCCGGGGCATGAAGGTGTTCTCAGCGGGTATCCTTGCCCCGCACTTCCTCCAGGCTTGGGTGAAGCGGGTATCTTTTTTGGTTTTCAATCAAGGCAGTGCTGGGGAGAGGGCTTGTGCCTGCAGCTCCGCTGATCCCTGCAAGGCCTGGATGGGGCAGGGGCACCCCGGGCTATGCCTGCAGCTCTTCAGGGAGATCCCAGAATTTTCACCCTGTTCTGGGAGTTCAAGGGTTCCCCGTCACTGTCACCTGAAAGGCTTTCTTGAGGCCCTAGGAGCTGACAGCTAGGAGTGTCCCCGCCCACTGTTGAAGGGAACTGAGGCATCTGCTGCAGGCTTCTGGCCTCTTGTCCCTTGGGGCTGGGTCCCCTGGGGTGACAAGACCCACAGCACCCTAGGGGCGGCAGCGGCAGGGAAATCCTGTCTCCAGCGATTTCCATCCCCCACCTCCCGCTGGGCTCCTCCTCAAGGTAGCAGCTTCGGATGAAAAATTGCTCCAGCTCTATTCAAGAGGCGGCAAAAGAAGAGTCACCCCCAGGGGCAGCCCTGGGCTGATTGAAAAATAAGTTAATTTCAGTTTGAATCGATAGGCCTCAGGCACTGAAATATCACGGGAAATTAAAGCGGCCGCTCTCCCGGGAGCGCAGCTTCGACCCGCGCTAATTAATGCTGGGGAGGCCGCGAGGCGCCCCTCCCCAGGGACCCCCGCACTTCTCATTTAACTAATTAGACGGGAGAACCGGGTGCTCACGTGGTCGGAGCCCCCTTTCGGCGGCTCCTTCCCTGCCTCCCTGCGCGGGCTCGCGGCAGATGCCGCCCGGGTCACTCCGCAATCTTCTCCAGCTTGATTGCTTGATTAGGTCGTTAGCACATTAAAAAAAAAAATTGCTTGCCGTCTGGCGCTGGCGTGATGAGTGGGCCGCGCGGCAGCGCCTGGGTAATTTATCTTTTTATACGGCAAAGAATTTGATTTCCATCTGCAGATATATGGGGCGCCTTTGACACCTGTTTAACAGCTTAACCCTTGGCGGCCCGGCAGCAGCTTGGCTCCTCGCGCGGCCGCAGTTCCGGCCGCTGCCGCCAGGAGGCGCAATGAGCCCCCGAGCGCCCCTCCACCGTCCGCAGTCTGCGCGGAGCGAGCCCGACCACTTCCGGCAGGGGGCGCTCTGGCCCGGCCTACCCGCACCTCCAAATCCGGCTAATGTGTACCACCCTCGCTGGTCCTTGCTTCTTTGGTGCATAACTGGAAGCTGAAAGTGGAAGCACGCGGGCTCCATCCCCGCAAAGTCAAAGCCACCCCCGCCCCAGGTGGGCGGCGCCAGCCAGCTGGTGCCATCTCTGCCACTAGATTGGGGCCCGCAATCACTACTGGCGACAAAGGAGCGGGAAATGCAGGGGCAAGGCGTCCTCTGGTCGCATCCTGAGAGTATGCCCCTCACCGCCACCTCCCCACCCACGCCAAGGACAGGCTTTTGGGCGGAGCCCGCAATGGCCCTGCTCGTCTTTCTGGGAGGGGGCGCCGTCTTCTTCCAGGTCTTGCCTGGCCCCCTCGCGGCCTCCTCCCCAGGCCAACTGCCTGTCCTGCCAGGCCTCTGCCATCTCCTCTGTGTACCCAGGAGCCACATTTCAGCCAAGCTTCTGTCCTGCCCACGTCCAAGCCTGTCGGCATTCGCTCGCCAGAGCTCCAAAGGACCCAACCGCACAGGTTACATGAGGGACTATGGGCTCCCTGCATGGCTTCCAGAGGACACAGAGAATGCACATCCTGGCCATGGGATTCCAGCGTCCAAGGCTGACCCATTGGTGGCAGGGCGGCTTTCTTTAGGGTTCTAAACAAGGCTCCTCAGTCCCAATGTGATTTTTTTTTTTTCCAGAGCTGGGGATTGAATTCGGGCCCTTGCACTTGACAGGCAAGTGCTTTTTCTACTGAGCTATCTCTCCAGTCCCCACAGGTGCCTGCCTGGCAAGTGCAAGGTCCTGAGTTTGAACCCCAGTCCCACAAAAAAGAAAAAAAGCAAGGCTCCTTGCTGGGCAGGAGCTCGCTGACCACAGAGTAGTAAGGCACGGACCTCAACCGGAAGCCCTGGGATGAGACCAGAAGCTGTTTGGGATTTTAGCAAGACTGGGATGCGTGTACCTCGGGCTGCACGCTATTCTGTACCACTGCATCTCTTAATCACACCCACCGGTTGGGCTTTCTACAGCAAAAGGTGCACACACTCACACTACGGATGCATAGATCATAAGAGGTCTCGCCCCATCTTCCCCACCAAACGAAGTGCATTTTTTGTTTTCTGGGGCACTAGGGTGTTGAGCCCAGCCAGGGCTTGCACACTGAGCTAAATGTCCGGCCTCTTCATTTATGTAGACAGAGTCTTGCTTAGTAGCCCAGACTGTGCTCTACTTGCGGTCCTCCTGCCTCAGCCTCTCAAGGTGCTGGAATCGCAGGCCTGTGCCACCACACCTGGAAGCAAGCTTCAGTGCCAGACTTACAGTGAAAGGATTCATAGGTTGGATTCAGGGTTCTGGAGAAGACACTGGAGTGACAAACAGGGAAACGCTCTGCCCTGGCTCTAGGCTGGAGACAGCAGGGCTCTCAGATCAGCATCCTCAGAGAGTCGGTGGAGGGGTTCAGGCTCTAGATTCTGCTGTGGCGTCTCTGGGCAAGAGTTCTGGGTTTCCTGATTTGGGGGACTGAGTAACGGGTGCATATGTTGGACTTTGCACACAGACATGCTCCCCAGGGAGCTGATGCCAGCTGGTCCCTCTGGCCAGAAGTGGCCGGACCCTCAGTGGTGGTCACCTGCAGCTCCTGGCTCTCCTCAAAGACCAGATGCTGCTCCTATTTGTGGAGGAAACCCGGGCAGCCAAAGCAATCCCATTTCAGGACAGCTGTCAGGGAAGTCGTGGCAATGGCACCTGGAGGACAGTGTCCCCCTCGCCGGCTGTGCTTCCACACTTCTCTTACTTCCTGGGAGCCCTCCCAGCGTGTGTGCTGAACACAAGGTCTACGGGAGGCGGCGAGGTCAGCCAGTCCTGGCCTGCAGTGCCCGGCTGCTGTGTGCGGCTGGGGTGCGGCTCCACAGTGGAGCCCTTGCCTGGCATACGTAAGGCTCTGGGTTCATCCCCAGCCCTGAAGAAACAACTGCTGTGTGACTTTAGGCGAGCTACTTGGCTACTCTGTCTCAGGACCTTCAAACAAAAAGTAAGAATATGGTTGGCTCTCTGTATCTACAGGGCTTTAGCTGTGGGGCCAACCTGCTCGACTGAAAACAAGATTAAGTTGTGCCTGGCCAGGCCCGATGGCACACACCTGTCATCCCATTGCTCTGGGAGGCTGATGCAGGAGAACCACAAGTTTGAACCCAGCCTGGGTAACTTAACAAGACCCTACCTTAGCCGGGCGTGGTGGCACACACCTGGAATCCCAGCACCTGGGAGCCTGAGGTAGGAGGATCGGTGTGAGTTCAAGACCAGCCTGGGCTACAAAAGTGAGCTCAAAGCCAGCCTGAACTGCACAGCGAGACCCTGTCTCAGAAAGACAAAAAACCCAGAAAAAAAAAAAGATAAGACCCTTCCTTAAAATAAAATAGAAAGAAGGGCTACGAATGTAGCTCAGTAAAAGCCCTGCCATCCATTCTCCACACTGGTAGAAAAGGGGGTATGCAGCAAGACAGCTCATCAGACTGAAGACCCTGCCTGGGCAAGCTCAGGCAAGCGCAGGGACTGCGGTTCAATTCCTGGCACCACATGCCATACCAGCCCTGCCCAGGGTGGGCTGAGCCGGCCGCAGTCCAGATGTGGTGATGCACACCTGTAACCCCAGCACCAAGGAGGCTAAGAGCAGGAGGGTCACCATGAGTCCGAGCTATGTACTGAGACCCTGCAACAACCAGATACATAAAAGCAAACTGTACTCAGCAGCATGCACTTTCTTGTCATTGTCCCTAAGCAGCACAGTATAACAATGATGAACGTTTTCATCATGATTTTTTTTTTTTTTTTTTTTTTTTTTAGTCATTTGTTTTTTGAGACAGGGTCTTCCTATGTAGCCCAGGCTGCCCTTGAACTCATGATGATTCTCCTGCCTCAGCCTCCCGAGTACTGGCGTCACAGGCATGTACCACTGTGCCTGGCCCTCTCGTGTACTTTAAATTGCTTCTAGATAAATAAACAAGAAAAACAGGAGAACATACATGTGCTCTGTACAAATACTACACTGCCTTATTTCTTGTTCTGTCCTTTCTTTTCTAAGCTGGGGACAAGACCAGGCCCTTGCACGTGTGAGGCAGCTGCTCCCCCATTGAGCAGCACCACGGGCCGTTATTTTGTGTTTTGGCTGGGGTCCGGGAGGCTGAAACCAATCCCGTCCAATACCGAGGTCTGTTTGTTCATTTCAGAGTGGTTTCAAAGACTGAATGCAGTAAGCAAGAGTCCCTAAAATCAGTGCTTGTCACGCAGAAGGAGCACAAGGCATGCTAGTGACTCCTGCTTCGGCAGAGGCAAAGGAACCAACATGCTCGTGTCCAGAGAGGGTGCCTGGCCTGCGTCCCATCCCCTGCACGGGCTCTGTAGTGGGGCTGAACTGACAGCAACCAGGCCAAGAGGGGGACAGGCAGGGCTGACTTTCAGGCTTTAATTTCTTTCCCAGTGAGGGGGACTGATCCCAGGTCTGACATTGGCTAAGCCACAGCTAGCCAGAGCCCTACGGCTTCCCTACCATAAAGGAGACGGCTTCTGGCTTTCCCATGGGGCATTACTTTTCCACGTGTCCTGATACCCTGAGGCCCTTCCCACATTTTTGACCTCATCCAATCCAGGTCCTACAGCTTCAAAAGTAAGAGAGCATCCCCATAAGCCCAGCGCCCAGGAGGCTGAAGCAGGAGGCTCACCAGGAATTCAAGGCCACTTTGCACTAGTAGAGCAACCTGAATTACAAAGCAAGATTGGGGGGGGGGAGGAGCAGGAGCAAGAGCCACAGAGCTTGGCTCCCCGCCCACCATCTTTGTGGCCTGCATCTCTGGTAGCCTTGCTGTCCTGGCCACTCCTCATCGGCCCTCAAGTGTCACCTTACCACCTCCTGGCAGACTTGTTGGGAAAATTAAATAAAATCATGTGTGGGAAGTGCCTGGATCGTAGTAAGAGCTGGAGCACCAGCCTGGAGCTCTGCGGCTGGTGGCTGCGGAGCCGTGCCAGGCAGCGGGGCTATGCTCCAGGCCCATGCGCAGGTCTCGCCCCCGGGGCCGGGCTCTCCTGTCTCCCGCCTGAGTGCTAATGGGCGCGGGGTCCGTTGCTACCTGGGCTCTTAGCCCCGAGAAGCCATGCTTCTTCCTCTCCTTCTCCTTCTCCTCCTTTCTCTTCTTGTTTGTCTTTCCGAGACAGGTTTTGCTGTGTAGTTCAGGCTGGCCTGGAGCTCATGCAGAAGCCCAGCCCTCAAGTGCTAGACTGTAGGCGAGCCACCGCACCGCTCCTCACGCTTCTGAGTCCCCGCGTCTGCTCTCCAGCTCAGACGGCCCTCGTCTGCCAGGCCCAGGACCTGTGCTCCAAGGAGGGCCCAGGGCTGAGGCAGGCACCTCAGGGCGCCTGTGTGTCCCGAGTCCTCTGGAGCTCTCCCTTCCCTGTGGGTGGCTGTGCCATGGTCCAGCCTGAAGTGTCCTGTCCCGATGTAGCATCTGCACCACATGTCCAGGGCTGTCCCCCAAGTCCTTCCAGGATGGCACCCCAGAAGCAACACCGCGCAGCAGCCACCGCTGCTTGCACATCCGGGCCTCCGCATCGCCGAGCTCTGCCGTCTAACCTTGCCGGGGTCCATCCGCCCGCCTGGGTTTGCTGTGTGTGACGTCATCCCCCTTCTCTGCCGGCAACGATGGCTTGGGGCTCACGGCCAGCCTGAAATCGTTCTCCGTGGCCACTCGGCACTTCTAATCCCACGTTTCAGCTGCTCCTTCCAGCTCGTCTCCAAACTGGGCGAGTTCAGGCCTCACCGGAGCCTCCAGTGTCTGTGAGGGGCCAGCTCCGGCAGCCACCATGCCTGACCTCTGACAGGTTACCTCCTTTTGCACTTCAGGTCCCCCGCTTTCCCTCAATCATAGCAGCCTGCTGTAGAAACCTGATCCCGACCCTCCAATAAGGTCAGTTTGCCATGACCATAGCGAAAAGTCTGGAGAAATCTGTAATGCGCCGGTGCTGGCGAACACACTCGGCACCTGGGCCTCACTGCTCTACAAGCAGCGCACCAACTCTGGTAAGCAGCCTAGGCTGAGGTCCGCAGGCCCAGCCCCACTCAGACAGCTCCGTAACTTCCAGGGAAAAGTCCGAGCAGCACACGAGTGGCAGAAATCCAAAGCTCACCTTCGCCCTACGCAAAGCTGCTTGGGATAAGAATTGGCGTCTGCTCACCTCGCAGCACCCTGGTTCTGGAAAGCTTGCATTTTTATGATAAGTATGACGAGTGCCAGAAGAATATAATAAACAAGCAGACGCGCACAATATGACATAATGTGGTCGTGCTGGTAACTGAGGTAGGTATGGTAGCGCTTGCCTGTAATCCCAGCACTGAGACAGAAGGATAGCTACGAGTCTGAGGCCAACCTGGGCTACACATTGAGTTCGAGGGCAACCTCAGCTACACAGCAAATCCTGCCTTGCCCCCTGAAAAATTGGTCTAGAAACCCATTTCTCAACTCCTGAGGCTGACATTTGTCAGGGGTCTCCAGAATCTTACAGCCTGGCATTTGATTTTATTTTTATTTTTATTTATTTATTTTTGCTTAGCTCTTTGAGACAAGAGTTTCCCTCTGTAGTCCAGGCCAGCTTTGAACTTCTGTTGATCCTCCTGCCTCAGCCTCCCAAGTGCTGAGGTTGCAGGTACCTGCCATTGTACCCAGGTGGAATACCATATCCTGACACTTGATTCATAAAGAAAGCCACACCCAGGGCCCGCCAGAGAGCTCATCGGACTAAAGGTGCAGGGCCCAGGGTCGGATCCTGGGGCACTGTGCCAGCCCCACCTCCAGGCGCACTGGGACGCTGGGACCGGGTGTGGTAGGGCGCCTGCAATCGCAGCACTTGGGATGCTGAAAACACAAGGATCACTATGAGTCTGATCTGTGTTGGGAGACCCTGTAGGCCCTGTACTAAATACAAAAAAGAAAGCCACACCTGAGGCTAACCCTTTCTCTCCACATTGGTGCACTGTCCGCGCACCCCACTGTCAGGCAGCTGCAGCTGGGCACAGAGAGGTGAGGGCTCCCCTCACTGGGTGAACTGGAGCCAAATCTGCGATCGAGCCTTTGCCTGCTATGAGGCCACCTCCTGGCATCAGTTTGTGCCTCTAGAAAGTGGGCCCAGGGCAACATCTGCCTCACCTCTGCGCCTGGCTACAGGGACACTGAGCACCTGGCATCCGGGGCAACGGTCACTAGTGCCAGCAGGCACGATGATGTCATGAAATTAGCAGGCCAGAAAAAGGCTATGGTTATCTTACACATGAGTGTTTAGGGTTAGAGTTTGGCTTTCTGGCAGAAAGCCAGGAGGGGCAGCATGGTGTCAAGTTCTGCGCACCCGCTGTGCGTCCTCAGCACACATTAGCTGGCCGGACGTTACTGTCCACAGTTAACTTGGGGTCCTCCTCCTGGGACCCTTAAGCCCCATTCCCCCCATGGCAGCCTAAGCTGGGGGATCCTCATGAATCTCCCGTGACCCCCATCCTCAGTGAGAGCTAAGGCCCAAAGCCAGGAGGCAGCCTTGGTCTGTGGGGGTCAGAGCCAGGAGGGAAGATTGTGCCCCAGCAGCCAGCCTGTCGGCCACCCTGCCATTCTGCCTGGTGGGTTTCGAGGCTCAGACTTGGGCTTCCACTAACCCCCTTTTCCCCTTCCTGTTCCCAAAGCACAGGCATGGGCCTCTGGGAGCAGGAAGGGTGCTAAGGGGCCCGGCCCTGACGCAACAGCAGTCCACCGGCAGATTCCCTAGTCGTACCTAACCAGAACCAGGGAAAGGACGAGGAAGGGCAGCGAGTGGGGCAGGTATGCCAGGGCCGCGTGGCTCCCCTGGGCCTTGGGTCCCTGCACTGTGCGTGGGCACAGTGGCTTGGAGCCCCAGCAAGCTCGGAAGACACCCCTGGGGCTGCTGGCTCAGGGCAGGAAGCCGGTTGTGCACCTTTTGGAACTTGTACATGAATTTGCACATCCAAGAAAGTTCTATAAGTGGGGTTTGGAGAGGTTTTGTTTAAAAAACAGTATTTGTTGCTTGATCATTTGGCTTTCTTTCTCGCTTGCAGTAATAACAACTGAACCCAAGGCCTTTAAACAGAGCTAATGCCAAGCCCTTGCTGAATTGCCCAGGCTGGCCTCAAACTTGCAATCCTTCTTCTCAGCATCAGTAGCAGCTGGGGTTACAGGCACACTCTACGATAGATTTTGATTATTTTTATAAAATCATGGTAGCTAGCACACGAGGCTCAGGCTTCAGTCCTCCCAAACAAGAAGTTGTGGCACAAGAGCTGCCTTCTGACTGCACCTCAGGTCTGCAGTGTCAAAGCAAAGCCAGGCTTCAGCTCCCAGCGGCAGTGGCACAGGATGGCTTCACATGCAGACATGGCTCCAGGTGGCCTTGGGCAGGTCGCTCTGCCTCTCCTCCCTCCATTCTACGGGAGACTGGGGGGGGTGCTCACTCAGGAGCAGGACCACCTAGCCACTGTGGTCCTTGGTTTCCATCCCAGCACTGCGCAGATGATAGATAACAGACAGACAGACAGACAACCATAGACAGGTGATAGATTGGTGACAGTGCACTGCTCCTGTGCACCAGGCATACTTAGGACAATACCAAGCATGGGAAGGCTGCCCTGGACATTATAGTTGGGACTGTTTTTTGTGGCTGTTGTTGTTTTGAAACAGTCTCACTTTGTAGGCCAGGCTGTCCTCGAACTCACACAGAACCTCCTGCCTCAGCCTTCCCAGTGCTGAGGTACAGCACTGCACTACCATGCTCGGCTGCTGGGGTGTTACTGACGTACATGGGAATATCTCCCATAAGCCCAGGAGAAACAGTTTGGAGCAGGTCTCCTGGGCCTCACAGACATCTCTGGGGCAGCATTTAGTCACTGGGGGTCACGCCCACAGGTCCCACTGTTCACCCCAGCATTTCCGGAAGTGCTCATTCTTTATCCAAGCCCCAGCCTTCCACCTGGCTCGGTGGCCTCCGGGACGCCCAGGCCTGGTGGGGGCCATGCCGGCGCCCCGGTGGCAAACCCTTCCGCACCCCTGCCCAGGTGGCTCCAGATCGCTCGCCCTCGCCGCAGAGCCGTGGACCCCAGGCGCCGACAGGGGGCGCCCCCGCAGCAGCAGCCCAGGCGGCGGGCGCTGAGGGCCACCAGGCCCCTACTGTCATCCCGCGCCCGCGCCCCGCCCCGGATCCCACGGGTGCGGGTGACTCCAGGGCGCCGTGGAGAACGCAGATAAGACACCTTCGAGCTCACGATCAGCGTCAGGGTCTAATGCCCAGGGCCGAAATTCCAGACAGATTCCCAGGAGAGGAAGGCCCTTGGGAAGTGTGGCGCTTGTTCTGCGTCATCCACAGGTTCCTCCAGGGACTCGGCACAGCAAGGTGTACCCCGAAACACAAAGGACCACAACCTGGGGCTGGGGGGCGCAGAAGCAGTTTGGTGGTGCACACCTGCAATCCCTGCACCCTGGGAGGCTGAGGCAAGAAGATACCAAGTTTGAGCCCAGCCTAGGCGACTCGGTGGTTTAGCGAGGCCCCGTTTTTTTTGTTTGTCTGTTTGTTTTTGAGACAGAGTCCTACTGTGCAGTTAAGGCTGGCTTTGAGCTCACTTTGTAGCCCAGGCTGGCCTTGAACTCTCAGCATTCCTCTTGCCTCAGCCTCTTCAGTGCTGGGATTATAGGAGTGTGCCACCATGCTTGACCTGAGGCTGTTTCAAAATGAAAATAAAGGGCCAGTGAGATAGCTCAGTGGATTAAAGCGCCTGCTTAGGCAAGCGTAGGCAAGCACAGGGACCGGGGTTGGATCCCTGGCACCACATGCCACGCCAGCCCCAGCCCAGGGTGGGCTGAGCTGGTCAGAGTCTGGGCAGAAGTGGTGGTGCAGTGGCGCACGCCTGTAATCCCAGCACTGGGGAGGCTGAGGCAGGAGGGTCACCACAACCTGAACTGTGTGGCGAGACCCTGCAGCAACCAAAATGGAGGAGGAGGAGG
>PVJA010021847.1:0-35013 GCA_004027025.1 Myocastor coypus
GCCGGTTCCTCCCACCCTCAGCGCTGGCTGGGCCAGTGGTGGAGCTGGCTCCCTGCATAATGAGCAACCTCATAAATCATCCTCTGCTGTGAACCTGATGTGGCTGGCAGGCTTCCAAGTGTGGAGAGCTGTTCACTGACCCCCAGGCTGCAGATGGAGAGGCTGAGGCAGGGAGGGTCCCTCCTGAGCCTCGGGGTGCAATTGCAGGACCCTCCCTCCCAGCCCAGGGCTCAGAGAAGGGAAGCAGCTTCCGGAACCTGTCTTCCTCCTGCTGCCGCTGCTGCTGCATGGAGAACCAGGTCAGCCCAGGAACTCAGGGACATCAAAGAGAATCTATAAATACAGCAGCTGGAGGAAAAATAGACGCCTTCCATGCCCCCTTGCTCCTCTGCTCCCTCTCCAGATCTGGCTGGTTCCCACCCAGGAGCTAGGCTCAAGCCCCCCAGCCCAGAGGGGACTGGGCCTGCCTCACTGTCCCCTGCTGTGAGCTCCCAGAGCTGGATCGAGGGTGACAAGTGTGTCAGAGTCATTCGACCTCAGACTTCTGGAATCTTCCAGCTTCTTTACCTGCAGGGCCTCTGGGCTGAGCAGCCCCCCCCCAACACACACACACTGACAGGGCCAGAGGCAATCAGGACTGCTTTGTGGAGGATGTGGTGGGGCTGAGCCCCAGGGGAGAACGAGGGAGTGATCCCCAGTGAGGAGCCAGGCTGGGGAAGGGGCCCTCCAGAATTCCTATGGCTGTGTCTCTCTTTTTTTGGCATTGGGAATGGAACTCAGGACCTCTCATTTGCCAGGCAGGCTCCATGCCGTTGAGCTGTATCCCAGGACCTTGGACTTTTTTTTTTTTTTTTAAGGGGGGCTTACCAGGGATCAAACTCAGGACCTTTGGCTTGCCAGGCAAGCACTTATTCCACTGAGTCTCCCCAGCCCAGAGACCCTGGACTTTGTCTTTGCATCCAAAATGTCTCTCCAAGGTGCCCCTTGGGCCTGGTGTGACAGCCCACACCTGTCATCCCAGGGCTTTGCGAGGCTAAGGCAGGAGGATCACAAATTCAAGCCCAGTTTGTGTAGCTTACTTGCCAGACCTCTCCTACCTAAGCCTCAGTTTCCCATCTGTGGGCATGTGTGGAGTCAGGGCCCCGGGAAGGTCACAGCTTGTGTGTCCTAAGAGCTGCTATTTCTCCTACACCTGCCTAGGCTTGTGGACTCTTTGAATGATATGGTAATTATGCAGATTTTATGTAAATAGCATGTGGGATGAGGTAGGAGGGAGTGGTTCTCACTGCCCCAGGGCTTTGGGGACCACCAGACTCATCACACTTTTGGGAGAAGAGGGACAGTCCAGGACACCTGGAGGCCCTCCTCCTGCTAGCCTGCAGGGCACGACATGGCCAGGGCAGGGGTGAAGAGCTGGAGACTTGGAGAAGGACAGACAGAGACAGGGCAAGACTGCAGACAAGTAAGTCGAGGGGAGATGGAGAGAGGCAGGGGGGCATTGTGGCACAGGTCTGCTGGTCATCCTAGCACTCTGGGAGGCTGAGGCGGGAAGATCTTAAGCTGCAGTCCAGCCTGGGGAATTTAGCAACAACTGTCTCAAGTTATAAAATAAAGGGGCCTGGGCAGGATGGCTCAGTGGTCTAAAGTGCCCGCTTAGGAAAGCCTGGGAGGCTACAGGGACCATGGTTCGATCCCTGGCACCACACGCTGCGCCAGCCCTGCCCTCAGGGCAGGCTGAGCCAGCCATAAAAATAAACAAACAGCCAGGCGTGGTGGCTCACGCCTGTAATCCCAGCACTCGGGAGGCTGAGGCAGGAGGATTGGTGCGAGTTTGAGACCAGCCTGGGCTACAAAAGTGAGCTCAAGGCCAGCCTCAACTGCAAAGCGAGACCCTGTCTCAAAAAGACAAAAATAAATAAATAAATAAAATAAACAAACAAACAAAAGTTCTGAAACAAGAAAATAAAATAAAATAAAATAATTCTTTTAAAAAAAGATATAAAATAAAAGCGCTAGGGTGGGGCAGGGAGATAGCTTGGTGACACAGCGTCTGCCTGGCAAGCTTGAGGTCCTGAATCCAATTTCCAGTACAAAGAAAGGGGAGCGGGGGTTTGATTACACTCCCAGCATTGCAAGAGGAAAGAAGGGAAGGAGGGAAGGGAGGAAAGAAGGAGAGGGGGAGGGAGGGGATATCAATTCTCAGGAGAAGCTCAGTCTGGACAAGAAAGTATCATGGATGGGCTGGGGCTGCAGGGATGGGATCAGGGATTCCCTTCCACGGTCACCTGAACTTTAGTTGTTTTTTTGTTTTTTTTTTAATATTTATTTATTTATTTATTTTTGTTGTTTCAGAGCCTTTGTTTATTCACTCATTTTTATGGCTGGCTCAGCCCGCCCCGAGGGCAGGGCTGGTGCAGCATGTGGTGCCAGGGATGAACCGCAGTCCCTGCAGCTGCCCAAGCTTCCCCAAGCAGGCGCTTTAGACCCCTGAGCCATCCCGCCCCCCCCCCCGTGCCCTTTGGATAGGGGCTGGAGAAGAAGCAACCTGTGCAAAGGTCCTGAGGCAGGAGCAAGCCTGCGGTGAGGAGGAGTGGAGGAGCTGGCAGAGGCTCTGTGCCCCGGCCTCTCCTCCCGCTCCGTGCTCTCTCATTGCCAGGGCCTTTGCGTGGGGTGTCTTCAACCGTTAACTCCTTAGCTCCCTGTGTGGTTTGCTCGCTCCCTTCCCGCCAGCCTGGGCTCTGGCATCACCACCACCACAGGGAATCCTCCACAGAGCACATCTGTTACAGTCTCCTGGCCTCCTCTACTCCCCATCTCCTCTCCCTGGTTAATTTTTCCCCTTCAAAGCCAAGCATAGTGGTGTATACCTGTCATCCCAGCCCTGGGGAGGCTGAGGCAGGAAGATCCCCATGAGTTGAGGAGCAGTCTGAAGCACATAGTGAGCCTCTGTCTCAGACAATTAAACAAATTTTTTTAAAAAACCCATAAATCTCTGCTTTGCAGCAACTGACCAGATGGACCTCTCTCTTCTGCACTGTCCCTGTCTGCCTCCCAACCTTGCAGGTCAGGGCCCTGAACCAGAGATTCTTGTGTTCACAGCATCGCTCCCAAGGGCCAGAACCAGCCAGGATCCTCAGCACTCAGCACACAGGGGAGGGATGGAGTCTGGGTCTCGCTAGGCGGTCCAGGCTGGCCTTGGGCTCACTGAGTAGCCCAGGCTGGCCTCAGACTTGCAGGGATCTTGCTGCCTCAGCCTCCCCAGGGCTGGAATGACAGGTGTGCACCACCTCTCCCAGCTTCACAGGGAAGGCTTGGTGACCCACAGGGCACTATTTTTTTTTAATTTAATATTTTTATTGTTTAAATTTAACAATGGTTGTATTACATATTTTGGGGCACTGTTGGCGCTCGGCAGAGCAGCCTGGAGAAGCAGGCCCGGGTTTTGCAGGTTTCCCAGGGGGGCGGGGGAGGTGCCACGGGAGTCCACGCCTGCTCCACACTGACATCAGCGGTCACCTGTGTGCTGGCCTGGTAGCGAAGACAGCAGAGCCAGAGGCTGAGGTCATTCACATCAGCCCCTGCCCTGCTGCCCCCTCTCAAGGTGTCTGGCTCAAGCTGCTTCTTAATCATGGTAAAATACACAGCATGACAGCATTTCCAATTTGGCCATCCCTAAGCACAGGGCCCAGGGCTCCCAGCTCCTTCCCATTTCTGCAGACTGAGAGTCACCTGCTCCTGAAAACCTATCTCCTTCCCCTCCCCAGCTCCACACCCACAAGGATGCTTCCTGTCACTGGTGTCACCTGTCCTGGGCGTTTCTTGTCCGTGGAGGCCACACCATGTCCTCTGTGTCTGTCACCCTCAGGGTCCGTCCACACTGTGGCAGGTGTCAGAACATTCTCCCTTTTCGTGGTTGTGTAGTACTCCATTGTGAAGACAAACCTACTGTGTTTCTCCATGGATGGATCCTGAGCCATCTCTAGCACTGGGTTGCTGAGAATCCTGCCTCCGTGGACCTGGTGCCTGTGTCTGCTGGGGCTGTTGACGATGTCCTTTCCTCTTGGAGACATCATATTGACGCAGAGGATGGAGATCAGAGGAGATCACGGAGAAGCAGCCCTGTGGAATCTCAGAGCACCAAGGTGGAGGGGGAGGAGGAAAGGAGGAAATCACCTCTCTTGCTCACCTACTGTGTGCTGGGCTCTTTTGCAAATGTGCTCCTGTCACTCCCCAGCAGGGGCTGGGTGTGTGTGGCTTGACGGCGGGCATGGGCCTAGCATGGGTGAACCCCGGGGTTCCATCTCTAATACCTCAAAAAGAAAAAGCCAATCGCTTGGTTCAACACTGGCAAATAGGGTTGAACCATCTGGTCTTGGGAGGCCAGTCTGTGAGCTGCAGGAAACATACTTGGTCTTTGGCTTGCTTGCCTCTGATGATGGGCAGCTCACCCCCACAGCTTTGCTTTAGAGCTGAATGAACAAAATGGCTTTGGGAGAGGAAAGCTGCCCCCACCAGCCCCCAACTTGGAATGGTCTGGAGAGGCCCAGTAGCAAAGAGAACTTCGGCTGGGCACACTGGAACTGCGGTGTGGCTTTCCAGAAAGCGCAAAGGTCCCAAGGCACAACGGGGCCCAGCACGTTCAACAGGGTGGGATGGAGAATTATTGGTGTTTGCTTTCATTTTTTGTTTTTAAGACATGGTCTTGCTTCGAAGTTCAGGCTGACCTTGAACTTGGTATGTATCCAGGCTGGCTATGAACCTGCAGAGATCCTCTTGCCTCAGCCTCCTCAGTGCAGAGATTACGGGCTTGTGCCCACACCTGATCCAAGGAGAAGTTTTTGAACAAGGAGCATGAGACACCTTCCTAGTCTAAATGACCCTCTGCCCTCTGTGCCTCGATTTCCTATCTAGACCCAAGGATGGGACCCAGAGGCCCTAGAGGCCCCAGACGCCCTTTATCCTTCCTGCAGTTGTGAGGACCATGATGTCACTGTCCTTGTTTGCATGTGCAGATGGTGGGGGCCTTTAGGGGGGACTTCAAGGGCTGGGGTGGAGGGGAGGAAGTGCTCTAATGGCCCTGATTTTCTTGCAGAGCAGCAGAGGTCCTGTCCATTTCTCCCATCCAAGTACTAACCAGGGACATCCCTGCTTAGCTTCCGAGATCAGATGAGATCCGGCGGGTTCAGGGTGGCTCGGCTGTGGACCATGTCCATTTCTCTAACACCAAGTTTCTGTGAGTGAACGCTGCACTCTTGGCTGCTACAGTGACCCAGAGCAGCCAGCTGGCTCCACTTCTAGCTGGGCTGCAGGCCTACTGTGTGGCGGCACCTTACTCCTATCCTCTGATCACCAGGGATCCAAGTATGCGAAGTGCACAGCACTGTTGGTACCCACAGTAGGTGCGCACAGGTGCTCCTTGGGAAATCCAGATGTGCGCAGCTGACAGAATTCTGCAGTGCATACAGTGGGCACTCAATTCTTGCTGCTGGTGTTAACAGATCCTCCCAGCCGGCAGACTGGTGCCGTGCTCAGGCACGCAGAAAGCGTCTAACAGGTGCTTCTGAGCTTATCCATGTGTGCAAAGCCCAGGGAAGAAGTGCACATGACAAGGGCTTGGTAGTGCTTCCTGAGTTATACAGATGTACACTGTATTCAGTGGGCGCTTAGTAGGGGCTCCTGCGGGTAATTTCATGGGACACCCTCTTTATTGTTGGAATATCCATGGCGCCTTTTTTTTTTTCATGAAGAAAGTGATTGAGCAGGGCTCAGCCCCTGCATGACTGGGCCCGTTCCCTCTTTATCCAGCGAGGACAAGCTCAGGCAAGCTCACAGAACCCCTTCACTCCTTTCATTCTCACACTGGGCACATCTGGTGCATGCCAGGCTGCCAGGATGTAGCAGAGGCCAGGACAGACCCATGCCCTGCGCTGGCAGGGAGAGAGCTGACCATCAGAGGGAGGAATCAAGAAAAAAAAAAATGAAAGGATAAGAGACATTCCACCATGAAAAGAGCCAGAAGAGGATAGATGGGGTGGTAACTGCCTGCGGCAGGGAAGCAGGGAACCTGCAGATTGAGACTGAAGCAGGGGTGGGGAGGTGGGAGGTGCGCCCTGCGGGCAGCCGGGCAGCTGTGCACAGACCCAACAAGCCAGGCTAGGGACCACTCTGGCCACAGCCCCCGAGATTGGAAGGGGCCCTCCGGGGAAGCCATTTCTTTCTGGGCTCCAGTTTTCAGGTGAGATGTGGGATGGAAACATTGCCATGTGCTAGAATCATAAGACTGCATGCAGTAGATGCCTAATGCATGTTCATTGTTATATTGTGGTGATACTGGGGATCAAACCCAAGGCCTTTGCACTAAGCCACATCCCAGCTCTCTTTAAAAAAAAAAAAAAGGTTATGTTTTGAGACAGGATCTAGCTAAATTGCTAAATTGCTGGGGCTGGGCTCTACCTTATCTGTGACTCTCCTGCCTCAGCCTCCAAGAGTGCCGGGATGGATATCGTTAATGACATGTGCACCACTAAAGGCACTATATGGGCAGCAGGACCGGGTGCTGTGTAGTCTTTGGAGCAGGCCTCACCCTCTGTGGTCAGCATGCCCCGCAAATGTCTCTGAAGCACCAGGAGGGGATGGGGGCCCAAGAAGGGTCCCCACAAGGGTGGTCACCCCTGCCAGGAGGCAGAGGTCAAAGCACAGGAGCAGCAAGGGTCAGGATCCTGCAGCCACCAGCAGCCCTTCCCCCACAGGCTGCGCGCCCGGGATGGACCAGCTGGGCGGATTGAGCGGCGCATCTGCTGCCCAAACAGCTGCTGCACCGGGGGGGGGGGGGGGGGGGGGGGGGGGGGCAAAGGGGGACTTGGGGACGAGGAAAGACCTGTCCGGGGAGGATCGAGTCCGCGCCGTCCAGCTGCCACCTCGGGCTGGGGGCCACCCTGTGCCTGGGTCCCGGTCCCCTCCCACTGCCAGCGCCCCCACGTGGCTCCCCAGGAGGGGCAGGCCTTGACGTCACCCTCAGCTCAGCCAATGGGAGCCTCCCTCAGGAGCCCCCAGGGGATTCCCTGACCCGGAGGCCCAGAGAGGGACAGCGACCTCTTGGGGTCACACAGTGTAGGGTGAGGGGGTGTAGGAGGAGACGGATACGGGTACGGGACAGGACCGCAAGACTGAGGCTTGGCCTCCCTTGCCCGCAGGCACCAGGCCACAAAGCAATGTAGGCTGGACCTCCCACTCTCAGGGTCCCCAGT
Organism: Myocastor coypus; assembly: GCA_004027025.1. NCBI lineage: Eukaryota > Metazoa > Chordata > Mammalia > Rodentia > Myocastoridae > Myocastor > Myocastor coypus. The sequence goes on from PVJA010021847.1 coordinate 7,248, forward strand.
CGTTCTGATCCGTTAAGTCTCCCTGGCCCTCGAACCCGGGTCGCAGCCTGGCTCTGGGCTAAAGGTGTCGGACCTCCGGCTCCTGCAAAGTCCGGGCCGGAATCCCCGGGCTGGAGCGGACACGAGCTCAGTGCTGCCCCGCGGGAAACTGAGTCCCAAGGGAGGGCTCCTTACAGAACTCCGCAGCTGAGGGAAGGAACACTAGCGGCCCTAGAGGCCGTGGAGAAGTCTCTCCCTCCCTGGGCCTCCCGGTGAACTTCCTGCGCCCCTCTGCAGGTCAGACTCAGACAGCCTGGAGCCCAGCAGAGGAGAGGGCGCCAGGCCTGACCTTGCCCCCGTCTGCACATGAAAGACCCATTCATGGCCACCAGGCTGGGGTGGCCTTGGAGCTGACCATGGGTCGGGCCTCCTCCGGGAGCCCTTGTCCCCAGGTCTCTGCCTGTGTCTCCCTGGCCATACTTCCCCATCCCCAGCCCGAGAGCTGTGCCACACCTATGGGGACGGGGGTGCTTTGAGGGCCAGGGTCACCTCCTCCAGGCTCTCTCCAACTCCACACAGCCATAGTAGTTCCCTGCTCTGCATTGCCAGTCTCAGATTTTATGTCTGCTGCATGTTCTATCTTGGCTATGCAGAAGGCATAGCTTTATCTTACAGCTTGCTCCATTCAAGACTTGGCAAGCAGTAGGTGCTCAATAAATGCTTGCTAGTTTTGAGACAAGGTCTTGCTAGGTGATCCACGCTGACCTCCACTTTGAAACATCCTCCAGCTCCGGCCTCCCCTCCCAACTGCTGGGCTGGTAGGTGTGCACCATATGCTGGGCCACAAATATTTGTCAAATGAGTGCAGTGCAGACCTGCGAAGTCAGGCTGCTACAGCAGGGAAGAGAGGGTGCTCAGGGGTGGGTACAGCACAGGGAGTGGGAGGGGATGAGAGGCTATGGTGGCCACCAGGCTCCTCCGGCCCAGCCTCCATGTCCCAGTGGGAGCAGGAGAGGGTGGGCTCTGGAGGCTAACAGGTGCCCTGCTGATTTGCCTGGGTTGCTGGTGGCTGGAAGGCAAGTAGGGCACAGCCACCCCCAGGAAGTGCCAGCTGCTGGGAGATTTGTGGTTGTGGCCAGGACAATGTCCAGCCCCTGAGACCAGGAGGTCCTTGCTGGTGCTGGACAGCCTGCAGATCCAAGATCTGCTTGTCACCCATGTTGCAGTGTTGCAGTTGTGTGGCCCGAGGCTCAAGCCTATGGGGGGGGTAGCAACCTAAAGGGACAGAGTGTGCCCACCCAGGAGCTGACTGGGATGTGTCTGCAGAGTGCCTGCTGTGTACAGGGGCAGCGGCAGGAGCCAGGAGTGTGCTGGGGAGGTGGATGCAACAAGTCACTACCAGGACGATGCTTTGCAGGAGAGAAACTGAGGCACAAAGTGAGGGCTCCGCTGTCCTAAAGTCACAGAGAAGCTGGGAAGCCTCAGAACATCAATAGTTGAGTTTTTGTTTGTTCAGCTTTTTGTTTGTTTGCTTTGAGGGTCTGGCTAGGTAGCCCAGGCTGGCCTCAAAGTTATGGCGATCCTGCAGGGAAAGCGCCTGGGTGACAGGCCAGCACTGCCACGCCCCGCTGGCCAGCATCTGTCTTGGAGTTTCAAAGTCAGGGGACAACAGTGCTCCCCAGGAACAGGGAGACTTGCAGTCCTTGAAAGCCCCTGCCAGGCACGTGCGCTCTGGGGACAGAGGGACAGCTGACTGCTGCTGCCCATTGGCCTAGGTTCACAATCCCAGGCCATCGTTCCGTTACCGGTGACCTTGGTCGTAACCCCTCCCCGTGTCCCGGCACTCCCCCCCCCTGCCCCGGGCAGTGGCTGCGCTGCTTGTGAAGTGAATGCACGACCCCTGTAGGACGGGGTCACCCTCGATGTGCGGGGGCTTCTGCTGCCGTGTCCCTCCATCGCCGCCTCCCACAGGTCTGACTGGGGGAATTGTGCACCAGGGGCACCGGGGTAGCACAGGGGAGGGGCGTGGGGACGCTCAGAACATGCACAAAAGCGGGGCCCCCACCTTCGGGGCGCTCCCCTCCCCCCCCCCCGCGCCACCTCCCGCCCCACTCGGCTCCGCTCCGCTCCGTTCCGCCCTCCACGCTCCGCGCCGGGTTTTTGCGCGGCTCTGGCCTGGTCGGGGCGGCGGGGAGGGGGCGGAGGTGGCGGAGCCGCGAGTCGCAGCGGCGGCCGCGGTGGCGGAGAAGATGCGGCCCCGGCGCGCCCCGGGCCCGGCCGCCGCGCAGCGACCCCCCCGCGGCCCACGCCCGCGCGCGGGGGGCCGGGGCTGAGCTTCCGCCGGCCAGCGCCGCGGCCCGGGGTGCGCGGCGGAGCGCGGGACAGGTGCGCGGCCCCGTGCTGCTCTGGAGGTGAGGGACGCGGGGTCCTGGCCGAGCTGTGACGGCGACGGGGCTGGGGGGTGGCCGCGGGCCGGGGATGCATTGAGCTGGGAGGAGGTTTGGGGTGGGCCGGAGCAGGAGGATCTCTCCGAGACGCAGCTGTGGAGGGCCCGGATTTTGGGGGTGCTGCACAATGGGGGACTTGGTGCATCCTTGTAAAGAAGGGGCCAGATTGGGGCCTGGGGCGCTGGATGAGGCTTCACGGCAGGGTGTGCAATGGCACCGCGGTTGAGGGAGGCCTTGATGTGGACTGGGGGGGCCTAGATGGGGCGCGATCGTGGGATCCGTAGGCGCCGCAGCGGGTGGGGACCCAGTACTGGCGCGCATGTTGAGGGGTGGTGGCCGTAGGAGGCACAATCTTGGGGGTGCGCGGCTGGATCAGAGCCCAGGTGGGGGTTCAGGGCAGCAGCAAGGCGGAGTGGGGAGGTGGAGGAAGGTGGGGGCGGGGCCCAGAACGGGTCTAGCACCCCCCCACCCCGGGCTGGCACCGTCGTCCCCCACGCAAGGCCTCTCTGCGCTCCGCCGCGGGACCTGGGTGCCTGGGACCCCTCCAACCTCCAGCGTGGCCCGGGTGTCTGCGCGCCCGGGCCCAGGCGGTTGGGAGGGGCCCGTGATAGAGGTGGGGGGTGACAGCGCCCCCCAGTGCGGATACCCAGCTGCTTTAAGGAACTGGGGGTTCAGCCCCCCCAGAGCTGACAAAGGGACAAAGAAAATGTCTCTCCAAGAGCACAGGGCTGGGTAGGGGGCGCCGGCTATGGCCCCCCCAGCCTCGGCTGCTGATTGGTCCCTGGAGCGAGGGTCACGTGCCCCCATCCTGCTCTCCGCCTCCCGGAGGGGGCGCTGCTGTGGTGAACCCCCACCCGGGCTCCCAGAAGGGCAAATACTGAGGCTAGGAGTGTTTGCAAGAGTCCTGGGGTTGGGGGACAGATCCTAGAACCTCAGCCTGGACTGGTCGTCTCTGATCCCCCCAAACTAGAGAGGAGCTGTAGGCTGGAGTGATGGAAGCACTCTCTTAAGCTGTGAGGGCATCTGGATGATTTTAAGAAGGAAGTGGGGTCACTGGCTGGCTATTGGGGGAGCAATTGAACCGGACCCCAACCCATCTGCAAACTTATATTTCTTCCTAATTCCCTGAGTTCCCTAGGCTGCTTCAGGAATCCAAATCCCCTCGCCAAAGTAAAAGCCCAGTGTGCCTGGAGCATCCCCACGGGATAGACCCTACCCCAAACCCCTTCCCCACATCCTGTGGCTGGGATCTAGCAGAAGCTGGATAATTGCTTTTAAGTTTCTGCAGAGAGAGTTTGAGTGCAGGAGGTGACTTAGGCAGTCCGAAGCCCTCTGGAAGGTGCCAGAAGTGACTGGCAGACTGGGGAGTGTCTACCCCCAAACAGCCTCTGCAGACTGCAGCATATCCACCCTAAATCATTCCCAAGTGCAGATAGGGAAACCAAGGCCCAGGAAACCCACAGAGTGAACGCGAAGGAAACCAGGCCTCTCTGTGAGATGTGGAGGAAGGACCCCCGCAAGCACTCCTATGATCTGTAAGTCAAGAACCCCCTCCCAAATCTCTCCCTGAACCCCCAGCCCACCTCGCCTTGGCTCTGGTGGGAGCCAGAACTGGCCGCTGCTGCAGACCCGGGTGGCCTCAGGCAGATTGCTAGGGGCCTCCGCGTAGTCTCCTCAGAAGATGCTGTTTGATGCTAGGAGTTGTTGACCCTAGATCTCCACCCCCCATACTCTGTTTCTATCCAGACTGAGTGCCCACAGGTCCTTAAGGCCCCTGTCACCTGCTCAGGTTTGAGGTGGCAAAGTGTCTCCGCCTCTGGGCCCATTGGGCAAAGGTGGTGCTGAGGATCAGGGCTGGGGAGATTTGCCAGCAGCAGTGGCTGTCCTCAGTGAGAGGCCCAGCCTCCTGGGGTTCCCTGGGCCTGGGCCCAGATGATCCAAATCAAAGTGCCCTTGGAAAGGTGACCCTGACGTCAGCCAGCTGGACAGGTGAGGTGAGTCCCCAGGGACCAGAGGAGGTGCTGGCCACTGCCATCTCCAGGGAGGGCAGCTGTCCCCATCTGACCTGGGTGTGGCCCTATCCTGTGACACTGGGGCCGGGGGTGGAGGGGACACCCAGACCTGTGCTTAGGAGCCAGGAAGGCTCCCAGGACTGGGGATGAAGGAGGAGGGAGAGACAGACATGACCAGGGAGCTCTGCTAGTCATGCCATGGACAGGGTAGGATACCTGGGCAGGGGGCAGGCGCCTTGAGTCCCAGGCTAAGCAATGAACTTTGTCCCTAGGGCACTAGGGAGCCACCAAAGGCTTTAGAAGCAGGGAAAGGACAGGGGCCGCCTCTGGACTGTGAGCTGCTAGGAGGAAGTATAGCTTTGGGAGATTAGCTAGAAAGGGAGCAAGCTGCCCCGAGGCAAGCAAGGAAGGTGGATGCAAATGATGCTTAAGACAGGTGACTTGGAACTTCTCCCTTGCTCTGGCTCCTCGGATGCCCAGTCCATTTCCCTGCATTATCCTAGTGGGTTATCACCTCTGATCCGGGGCATCCTGCCCAAGTGGCAGACGTTAGAACACACACATAGGCTGGGAACTCTCGAGCCCTCTAAGGAGACACTGGGCCTCCATGAGCCACCCTCAGTGTCCCTCTAACATCTGGCCCAGGGCTCAAAGGGGCCGCCTCAGGGCCCGCAGGAGTTAGGCCAATTCACTCAGGACTACATCTCCCAGGATGCACCTTGGCCTAGCTCAGCCAGCTGTGCAAGAGATGACCTGGGAGGGAACTGTCTGAGTGCTGGAACCCAAGGAGGATTATTGGTTCTCACCTGGGTTCAGGGCAGTCAGGGAGATCAATCAGTCAGTCAACAAATGCCCCCTGCCAGCCCCTTGGGCCATGACTAGTGTTAGATGATGCTGAGATTCCAGAGATAGTCATAACTATGATGTCTAGTTGGCCCTTAAGGGGCTTCTAGACTAGAGGAGAGAAAGTAGAGGCAGATTCTAGCTTACTCCACATGTAGGTCAAGGCTTGGGAGCAACTGGGGAGGGGGAAGTTAGACTCAGTCACATCGATCAGAGAAGGGGCACTGCAGCTAGGGTCATGATGGATGTATAGGAGTTGACCAGAAGGGAACCATGTGTATTCTGGTAGCTGCAGAAGTTCTTTGGCTGTACACAAGGAGACAGAGCCCTGGGGCATCAGAAGGCCCCTGGAATTATGGTTCTTCGAGTAGCAGCCCTGGTATTTGGATCAGGGTCCCCTGAGTTTAAACTTGTGTCTTTACTCTCTCACACAGCTTCTCTGAGCTCAGTTTCCCCATATGCAGAACAGATGATCAGAGTAGATAAAGCCTTGATCTTACTTTTGTTTTTGTTTTTGTTTCTTTGTTTTTTTTTTTTTTTTCCAGTACCGGAGATTGAACTCAGGGCCTTGTACCTGCCAGGCAGGTGCTTATGCCACTGAGCTATCTCCCTGGCCTGAAGCCTTGATCTTACTGAATTTAAAGCCACGTGGGGACACGGACACTAGTCAAAGACATATGTGAGGTAGATCAGGTGTGGTTACCGGGCATGGCAGTACACACTTGGCATTCCAGCACCCAGGAGGCTGAGGCAGGAGGATTATCTTGAGTTGGAGCCCAGCCTGCATGACATAGCAAGACCATCTCAAGAAACAAACAACCGAGGGTGGCAAGCCTCATGGAGACAGTAATGGCAAAGGTGCTGCTGAGAGGTGCCAGCTGCTCACAGGCATGTCGGGGCGGTGTCTCTAAGGAGGGGACATGTGACTTAGGATCTGGAAGATGACCTGTTGGTAGGTATCTGAGGATCAGCACTCCAGGAGGGGGGCACAGCTCACTGTGCAAAAGTCCGGGGGTAGGGGGGGTGGGTGGAGCAGAGAGAGCAAAGGGCAGAAAGAACAGGGAGGCCGGGAGGCGACAGGTCGCCCTGCGGAGTTCTTAGAGCTGCAGGCGTACTCGGGCTTTGGCTCCAGGGAGGTGGGAGCTTTGGAGGGCTGAGGGCAGAGGGAGAACCAGGCTCTGCGCTCGAGGCGCCCCCTGGTGGCCATCGCGGGGAAGGCGGGTGGCCGGGAGCTGGGGGCCAGGTGGAGAGGCTGGGTTGGTCCAGGCTACTGAGCCTGAGAGGAGTGAGGTAGGGTCAGATCTGTGGGTCAGAGCCGGGAGTACACGTGGAAGGACGGGAGAAGGAGTTCGGCTCCTCCGCCTTTCTCAGGGGGCGCGCGCCCTGCTGCCTTACAAAGGCGATTTCTGGACCACTTGACCTTGGTTCAAATCCCAGCTGGGCCATTTCCGGGCTGCGCATCTTGAGCAGAGTGCTTCCGACTCTGGGCCACGCTGTGCACCACCTCTCCAGCCTTGGTGCGGGGTGGGGAGTACAGTGGGCGCCCCATCCTTACTGCTGTGCTCCATCTCCCACAGCTGAGCTCTGCTCACTGGGCTGTGGCCCTCGAGGTGTTCCCGGATCCTAGGGCCCCATCTGGCCCCTTCCCGCAGCGCTGGGCAGTCTTAAGGCGCCCCCTCCAGGCCTGCTTCCCACTGGGGACCCTGTATCTCCTGGACCCCGCCTCTGCGGGGGTGGGGCCCGCCTCCGCCAGCGCCTAATCACCCACTGGGCAGAAGGAAGCTTTAATTTCCTCTCCGTGGTCACCCCCCCTTCCTAACTACAAATTGCTGCTTCCGATTTGCCTCCTGGTGGTCCAGTTTCCAAACAGTGATTAAAATCAATTACCCCCGGAGTCCCCCCACTCCGCCCCCCGGGAGCCCCAGGACCTGTGCCGTCCCTACTGCAGTCCTGTCCTGTCTCCTCTGCAGCTCGCCTGGCCCGGGGACAGGGACATTCTCCCTGGCTTTTCACTTGATTATCTGAGAGATGTTCCCTTAGGCTGTCGCTACTGCTGTGGACAGATGGCATGTCGGGAGTGTGCGATGGAAATGTCACTAACAGTCGGTGTCGGCCCTGGGATTTCAGCCGCACCAGAAGGTGCTGTGTGACTACAGCCAAGCCGCCCGACCTCTCTGAGCTCCGGTTTTTCCATCTGCACCGTGAGGAGGACGGTGCTGGCTCTGAGAGCTGGAGCGAGCATAAAATGAGTTCTTATTGCAGAAGAACCCTGCTGAGCATTAGTAGAACGCCACCTGCGCTCAGAACATCCGCCATCCTGGCACACAGTAGGTGCTGGGAAGTCTGCAGTGAACACAGTCTCGCCGTTCTTTTTTATTTACTTATTTTTTGTTTTCTGAGATAGGCTCGCTATGTAGTCCAGGCTGGCTCAGAACTCAGTGAACCATCCCCTGCCTCAGCTTCCCAAGTGCTAGGATCACAGGCACATGCCACTATTTTGTGAATAGGGGCTCTTCCTGGGCTGTTCATTCCTCAGTGTTAGCTGAGTACCTACTGTGTGCTGGCCTCAAACTGAGCATGGGACACAGAGCAGGGACCAGTGCTGGGCCCCCTCATCTCCAGAATGTAGAGATCAGAGCCTGATATTGCGGAGAAGCAAGCAAACCCTAAGGGAGCAGCTCTGCCCCCAGCTTCGGAGCGGGCTGGTGGGCATAATTAGTGAAGCACCTCTTATCCACCAGCCCTGTCCTCCTGACCCGAGGGGGATGGCTGTAACCATTGGGTCACAGAGGGAGAAACTGAACACTCACAAAGTTGGGGGCGACAGTGCTGAGCCCCCATGGCCTCGGCCAAGTTCCTAGACAGCCAACACTGGCTGGGCCTCATGGGGCAGAGGCAGCTGAAGGAGGCAGCTGCAAGCAGAGCCGGTAACCAGACCTGGGAAGCTCAGGGCGGGTGCTGGGCTGGGTTACTCGATCTCCCTAGGGACACGCAACAGAGACAGGACTCTCCTAAGAAACCAGAGATAAAGACCCGTGGCCTGCTGTATCCACCCAGGAAACAGGCTCCCAGCCTGATGAGTGTCACTATATCTCTTACTGAGAGGCCCAGAGAGGGTATGTTGGTGGCCTAAGGTCACACAGGAAGGTCATTTGACAAAAAGCAAATGCGTGTGCACTGGGTCCCATCCTGATGTCTTAGGTAATTTCTTTTTTTTTTTTTTTTTTTGTCTTTTTGAGACAGGGTCTCACTATGCAGTTCAGGCTGGCCTTGAGCTCACTTTTGTAGCCCAGGCTGGTCTCGAACTCTCACTGATCCTCCTGCCTCAGGCTCCCAAGTGCTGGGATCACAGGCATGCGCCACCACGCCTGGCGATAATTTCTTACAAGGATGAACATAAGGACAAAAACACAGATGGATGTGGTGGCATATGCCTGTCATTCCAGCACTTGACAGGCTGAGGCAGGAGGATCACTGCAAGTTCAAGACCAGCCTCAGGGCTAGGGAGCTCAGTAGAATAAGCACTTGCCTGGCAAGCACATGGTCCTGAGTTCAATCCCTGGTACCACACACACAAACAAAAAAAAAAGACCAGGCTGAGCTACAACGTGAGATCACCATCTCAAAAGACCAACCAAGGGCCAGCCAAATAGTTTGTTGGATTAAAGTGCCTGCAAGCAGGCGCAGGGGCCAGGGGTGCATCCCCAGGCCTGCCATGCCAGCCCTGCCCCTGGGGCATGCTGAGATGGGCCTGAGACTGGCCCTGGTGGTGCCCTCCCATAATCCCAGCTCTTGGGAGGCTGTAAACAGGTGACCCCTATGAGTCTGATCTAGTCTGGAGACCCTGAACACCCTGTAGACCCTTCCCAAAAATAGAAAACAAACAACAAAAAACCAGAGTAATGGCAGAGGTCACTGTCAGAAGTGACTGAGGTCTGTTGCTTGGTGGCACTGGTTTCTGTGGCAACGTGGTTCTGCATTCCATGATCCCTTTCTAGGGCTGAGGGGATCTTAGGGAAATCAAGGCCTGGGCCCAGTGACTGCACTAGACTTCATCTCAGGGGCACCAGGGAGCCATAGATGACACAGAGCAGTGCCTTCCAGCCTGGCCAGTGCTGTCCCAGGAGCCTCTGTGCATGGATGGGGCGCATGTGGCCATCGTGGCCTGCGGAGTCTCACTATGGCACGGGTGGAGACCAAGAGCCACCTGTGGTCACATGGCTGGCCATGGGCAGGGCTAGGTTTGAACTAGGGATTTTCTTCCTTTTGCATTTTTGAGACCTGGTTTCCCTGTATAACCCAGGCTGTGCTTGAACTCACAGTGATCTTCCTGCCTCAGCCTCCCAGGTTCTGGAATGCCAGGCGTCCCCCATCAAACCTGGCAAGTGCCGACTTTTTATCTTGTTGCATCGCCTGTCTCTCCCGCTCTCCAAGCCTCCGTTTCCTCAGAGGGTCACCAAGGTAGAGCATGGAGGCAGGTGACCAGTGTGAGCCAGCCTGGCTCCTATGTTACCTGGGGCCCCTCAGAACTGTCCAATGGCCAGCGAGCTGAGGGAAAGGGGTTGGGAAATGGTTACCTGGGGTCTGTGCGTTCACTGGGTCCAGCTGCAAGAGACCCGCACGCTGTGGCCACCACCAGGCAGGTCCTGCTCCCAGGGTGGACACGGAAGATGACAAGCAGTCACTGAGCCCCAAGGGTTCATCTGGCCCCAGGGCACATGCTCCTGGCCAAGACTTGCCCAGGGGCTCATGGCTGGGGTGCAGATGGGCTCTGGCCGCGACTATTTCGCAGGGTGCACCTCGCATGAGGTCCAGCGTCTCAGACGTTATGAACCCAGGTCTCTCGAGATCTTAACAGAAGTGCAGCTCGCTGGGCGGATGAGTTTTGCATTTCCCACAGTACCCTGCTCCTGGCCACATTCTGTGTTGCAAAGGGTCAGAACAATCAGAGGAGCTGGGCATGGTGGCGCACACCTGTAATCCTAGCACTGGGAGACTAGCCTGAGCTATAAAAGTCAGCTCAAGGCCAACCTGAACTGCATAGTGAGACCCTGTCTCAAACACACACACACACACACACATCAAAGGGCTGTGGGAGTGGGGTATGAGCTGGGGTCAGCTAGGAGGACAGAGGTTTCCATGTCCAAGGGCCTGGGAGATAGGGGTCCCTGAAGAGGCAACATTTTCCTTTCAGCAAAGTCCTGAAAGAGTGAGTTGGCATCTGAGAGGCACATTCCAAGAGGAGGGCATGGCTGTGCAAAGGCCCTGGGGCAGCAGCTTGCAGCCCAGAGCTGCAGGAGCAGAGGGAGTGAGGAGCGGAGGGAAGAGGGAAGTCAGGCAAGGAGAATCAAAGACACTTTTCCGGAGGGCCTGAGCTGAGCAGGATAGAGGAATGGTGGGGTTTTGTCTTACTTATGTTTTGGTTGGGAATTTATAAGCTGACCCTAAGAAGCTAGAAACCGCAGATCAGTGAGAAAAACTCTGAGCCTGGTGGCACATGGCTGTCAGCCCTGCACTCTGGGAGGCTGGTGGCCTTGAATTTGCAGTGATCGTCCTGCCTCAGCCTCCTGAGTGCTTGGATTACAGATGTGCACCACCGCACCCAGCTCCTAGTCCTTTAGTCATTTTTTTAAAAGAATTTATTTTATTTTATTCTTGTTTCAGAACTTTTTGTTTGTTTATTTATTTATTTTTATGCCCAGCTCAGCCTGCCCTGAGGGCAGGGCTGGCACAGCATGTGGTGCCGGGGATTGAACCGTGGTCCCTGCAGCTGCCTAAGCTTTCCTAATCAGGTGCTTTAGACCACTGAGCCATCCTGCCGGGCCCCATCCTTTAGTCATTTTGATTGTGGCAAAAGCCAGAAGTTGCACGAGGCCAGATCCCATGAACGAGATGGAGCCGGGTCAGTCACTGGCGCTCTTTGCGAGCTGCACTTCCATTGTGTGATGCTCGGCTGCAGCAGCCTTTTGTTTTGTTTTTGGAGAAATGATCTCACTGTGTAGTTCCGGTTGGCCTTGAATTCACTAGGTAGCCCAGGCTGGGCTCCAACTCAAGGCAATCTTCCTGCCTCAGCCTCCTAGGGCCTGGATGACAGGCATGTGGCACCACACCTGGCTTCACTGTATATTCTGGTCACAAGCTATGCAGTGGATTCTGTGCCCCCCCCCAAATGTATGTCCCTGGGGGCTATGGGAAGAAGTTCCTCCATGACAGGTACAGGTGGGCCCTGAACACCATAAGGTACACACGACAGCCACGTGACACCCAGCTAGACTCTGGTGGGGGCTGAGTTGGTGCCAGGTGCAGGGTAGCCCAGCCTGACAGGTGGTAGGGCTGTTTCCAGTGCCAGGCAGCTGCCGACAGAGAGGCCTCAAATTTCATGGAGAGAAGCAGATGGCCCTAGGGTTGGGAGATGTGGAGGCCTCTGGCTTACCCCAGGCCAGTAGGTAAATTAAGGCCTGGTACCTTGTGTCAGACTCTCCAAAACATTTGGGGCTCATTTCTGTATTATTGTCACAGTAAGGTAAAGTACTGTTGATGCAGGGCATGGTGGCGCACACCTGTAATCTCAGCACTTGCGAGGCTGAGGCAAGAAGATCTCAAACTCAAGCCCATCTTGGGAAATGTAGCTTAGGGTGACCCTGTCTCAGAATGAAAATGGGGGTGGATGTGTCGCTTAGTGCAGAGGCCCAGGATTCCATCCCTGTACTGGAGAAAAAAGGGGCCGCAGGGGCGGGCTGCAGGGGCAGGCAGCCCTGGGAAGTGTCCAGGCAGAGTGGAACTGGCCCACGCCCTACGGCCCGTGGCCAGGCTGTCTCCAGGAGAGGCCCAGGTTGACCCTGGGGGCGGGGCAGCGGGCGGGAAGGAAACTCGTAAGGCTGGGAGCCCAGAAACTCTTAAGAAAGCAGAACCGGGAGCGCACACGGGGTCCGGGCGTCCGCTGAGTCACAAATCCTGGAAGCCCAGGGTCAGCAGAGGCGGCCTGCAGTTCTCTCCAGGCCTTCCTGTTTTTTGGCCTTGAAAGCTTGGGAGCAGCCATTGCAGGGGCCCGCGCCCCCGAACCGACCTCATCTGGAAGGGCCTCGGGATTCTGGAGTCCCGGGGCAGCTCAGGGCAGGGAGACGCCCGCGGAGACCAAGGCGCGGCCGCCAAAGACTTGCAGGACTCCAGCACCCAGATTCTCAGTAGGACCTTCCAGGACCCCATCGCAGCCCTTCCTGGTAGGGGGCGCCCTGAAATGGGGTCCTCATGCACGGACGGAGGGCTGGGCTCCGGGGCAAATTTCGTTCACACCGGAAGTTTCTGCCAAGGTACCTGGAATAGGATCGGGAAGAGGCGGACCCCTGAGAGGTAGTGAGGTGCCTGCCACAGAGATACTCAAGCTGGGACAGAAAGATGGGACTCAGATTTGTTTGGTGAAGTTCTGTATGCTTTCTTTTTTTTACTGTTTTATACTCTCTTCAGATAGTAAACATAAATAAATAAATAAATAACATAAATAAATAACATAAAAGAAAGACAGACTCAGGAAGGACATCAGACCTTCCAAGGCTCCTGTGTAGCTGGAATAACCTGTGATCTCTATTCCTGCGATTCTTTCATTTTATTTTTTGAGACTTTAAGAATCTGTTTTGGGCGACACCCACTCGGGACCCTCCTCCTGCTCCTCTCTCAGACAGGAGCTTTCTTTCCCTCAATAAATATGTTAGGCTCATAACCTCCATTTGTTCCTAAAGTTTGTTCTTTCGTTTTAGAGAACATGAACTCGTCCCAGGTATTTTTCAGATTGGAGATCAGTTTTCCCTATGTCATTTGGAGTTCCCTATTGGAGGTCATCCAGCCCAGATCAGTTTTTTCTTCCTGCACTACAGCACTACAGAAAAAAACAAACAAACAAAGAAACAAAACCCATGATCATATTAATTAATAAATCCTAGATTGAAAGAAAAAGTGCTCAAGTACACTTGTTTAAATTGAAATTAATAAATGAAGTTAAAAATTGGGTGTGGGAGGACCACCTGCTCGGGCCCTCTTTCTGTCCTTCTCTTGGGCAGAAGCTTTCCCCCAGTAAATATATTCTGCTCTTAAAAAAAAAAAAAAAAAAGTATCTCAGCTGGGCATGTTGGCACACGCCCGTAATCCCAGCACTCGGGAGGCTGAGGCAGGGGGATCGGTGCGAGTTTGAGACCAGCCTGGGCTACCAAAGTGAGCTCAAGGCCAGCCTGAACTGCATAGTGAGACCCTGTCTCAAAAAGACCCCCCCCCCAAAAAAAAGTATCTCGTGTTTTAATGTAAGAATTTTATTTTTAAATTTTTGTCTTTTTCAGACAGGGTCTCACTATGCAGTTCTGGCTGGCCTTGAACTCACTTTGGTAGCCCAGGCTGGTCTCAAACTCGCACCGATCCTCCTGCCTCAGCTTTCCGAGTGCTGGGATTACAGGAATGCACCACCACGCCTGGCCCAATGTAAGAATTTTAAAATAAAAAAAAAGAATTTTAAAATAATCATGCACCTCCATCAGTGTGGTGGTGCATGCCTGTAATCCCAGCACTCGGGGAGGCTGAGGCAGGAGCACCGCAAACTCAAGTCTGAGCAACTTGGTCTTAGTGAGAGCCTGCACCCAAAATAAAAAAAGGAGTTGAGGGGCAACAGAGTTTATAGGCCCTGGGTTCTGTCCCCAGACCTGGAAAAAAATATGTATGTATACACATAAGGCAGTCTCATAATTGTTATGTTGATTTTACACATTTTTGTTTGAAGTCATTTCCTGCGTTGTTGCTCACGTGTGAGCATAAAGTTGTTCAACTAATTGAAAAAGTGCTGGCTGCTATGCAGGCATCTGGCTTAGGCCTGTAGTCCTGGCACTGGGGAGGCTGAGGCAGGAGAATCACTGTTTGAAGCGAGCCTGGCCTACATAGTGAGTTCAAGGCCAACCTGAACTACAGAGTGAGATCCTGTCTCAAAATGAAAGTAAAACAAAACAGTCCTGGGTCGTATGATTATTGTAGTTATTTTTGTTCCAGGAGGGCATGGTGGGGGCTGGCAAAGATGGAGTAGGTGGAGGTTAGCGCGCGCCCTCTCTCTGTAGCTTCCGTTAGTACTCACCTCCCCTCCCCTTGTCTGCAGCTGTCACCTCTGCCACCTGGCCCTCGCCATGCTGACCTCGCGAGCGCCCCCTCCCCGCCCGGCCCTGCTGTTCCTTTTGCTGCTCCTCCGCAGCACCTGCGGCCTCTTCCCTGAGGAGCCGCCGCCGCTCAGTGTGGCCCCCAGGGACTGTGAGTAGGGACACGTGGGGGGAGGCCGAGTCACGAGGATGGGTCTGCTGGCCCCACTGGGAGGGGCTCCCCAAGTTGGGGCACCTCAGGCCACCTTGTTCCCTCGGGCCCCTGGCTCATCGCCATTCCTGTTCCCCCAGACCTGAAACTCTACCCCGTGTTCGTGGGCGGAGGACCTGGGCGCCTGGGCCCAGCTGAGGCCACCGAGGACCTGAACATCCAGCGGGTGCTGCGGGTCAACAGGACGCTGTTCATCGGGGACAGGTACATAGCAGTTGGGTCAGTGCAGGGAGGCGGGACCCGGAGATGCTCCTGCTGGAAATAGTTCATGTTCTGGGGTGCTGGGCACGGAGTTCTCAGGGTGCTGGGCACGGTGCCGGGAGGCTGGAGCTGGCCTAGGTGTGTGAGTAGCAGAGGTCGAAAGTCGCTGAGTGCCGAATGGTCCAGCCAGTCCTGAAATGTGAACTATGAAAGACAGCATGGGAGAAGGGCCGGCCAGGAGGGCTTCTCTGGGGAGGTGGCATTTGGGTTGAGAGCTAAACAATTTTTCAGCCATGGTGAAGGATATCCCTTTCCAGGGAGGAGGCACAGCCGGTGCAAAGGCCCTGGAGCAGGACAGAGCCTGGCATTTTGCAGCAGCAGGCAGGAGACCGTGTGGCTGGAGCAGAGGGAGCCACGGGCAGAGCGGGGGGAAAAGGGGAGGGGGCAGCCAGGTCGTGCAGAGCTTTGGGGACTGCAGGGAGGACCTGGACTTTGCAGCCAGATAGGTGGGAGCCCCAGAGGGGGCTGAAGACGCCAGGGAGGATCGGACTTGGTTCTCGCAGCGCCCTCTGGTGGCTGCTGCAAGAAGGACAGGGTATGGGACTGAGGGTGAGAGCAGGGTAACAGGCCCTGGCCCTAGCCGGTCAGGGCTGTGGGCTGGAGGCTGGGTTACACAGAGGCCCTGGAGCAGGGAGAAGCAGGTGAATTCTGGACAGACGGCGGGCAGAGCCAGTAGTACTAGCTGTGTGCTGAATGTGGGAGGGGAGAATAAGGGGGATTTGGGGACCATCACAAGTCTGAGCCCCCCAAAGGGTAAATTTGCCTTTAACTGAGATGGGGGTTCAGGTGCACATTTGGGGGATAGATCAAGCACAGTATGATCTTAATGAGTGAGTCCCCACGAATCTCAGCGGCACTGGGGATGTCCAGGGGCAGTTGAACCCCAAGGCTAGAGCTAAGGGAGCCCAGGCGTGGAGATAGGTCTGGGGGCATCATCCAGTTGGAGACAAAATTCACAGCCCCAGGTGTGGGTGGAGCAGGGCAGACAGGGGGAGCGGCTTAGAGACTCTGGATAGAAGCCAGGCTGGAGCTGTGCCCTGGGCTGCATGAAGATGGGGTTCCCGGGAAGTGGGGTGACCTACAGAATCGGACACTTTGAAAGGAGGATGATGGAGACACGTCCTGGACTTAGCACAGAGAGGTCAGCCAGGACCTTGACCCGGGCAGTTTCTGACTCATGGAGGGGAGGGGAAGAGCAGGAGAGATCCTAGGGACCCGAGGGGTTTCTGGTGTGAAAGCATGGAGGGTCGGTCATGTGCGGTGGTGTGTCAGGGCTCACGGTGGCGTGTCAGGGCTCCCGGGAGCTAGCAGGCAGCTTGGGAACCAGAACGTGCCTGGCGTGCATCGGTGCATCCCTGCACTGCGCTGCCGGATGCCAGCTTTGCAGCAGGCAGAATGGGACAGGCAGGGATGGAGACCCTGTCTCATTGGTTCCTCCCGCAGGGATAATCTGTACCGAGTGGAGCTGGAGCCCTCCACGTCCACAGAGCTGCGCTACCAGCGGGTGAGAAGAGGCGAGGCCAGGAGGGGAGGGGTAGGATCCAGGGCTTCCACCAGGAGGCGCTAGGGAGCTGGGTGGAATTGGCTCTGCCCCGCACAGGGATCCCAGGGCTGCTGGAGACTCCACTCCTCTCACCAGCTCTTTCTGCCTGCAGAAGCTGACCTGGCGCTCCAACCCCAGCGACATAGATGTATGTCGGATGAAGGGCAAGCAGGAGGTGCGTGGACCTGGCCCTGTCCTGGTTCTGCTTCCAGCCATGCCCCAACCCATCCCAGCCACACCCACACCCACAGGGAATCTGCCTCCTCCAGTGGCTCCTCCGTCATCCCAGGCTAAGATGCTGCTGTCTCCAGCCTTAGGCCTGGAGCCTAGCCACTCCCCACAGCCACACTCGCGCCCCTGACCCTGCTATTATTGCAGCTACAAAATTATTTCCTTGTCTTGTTCCCTGCTTTGGTCCAGCCAGTCCTCTGCAGTACCAATACTCTCACCATGGTCCCCAGTGCTGGCATCACCCACATCCCCAGCCCCTCCTCTCTGCGGTGCCTGTCACTCACCAGATCACGCCCACAGACACGCCCACACCCACATCAGCCTTTCCTCCCTCTCGCTCAGGGCGAGTGTCGTAACTTCGTGAAGGTGCTGCTGCTCCGTGATGAGTCCACGCTGTTTGTGTGCGGTTCCAACGCCTTTAACCCAGTGTGTGCCAATTATAGTGTGAGTCTCTACCCTCCCGAAGTCTTGCCTGCCCCAGCTCTGACCTCCTGGCCTTGGATCCACCATCTCCTTTGGCCACGATCCATATCACCTCTTACAGGAAGCCTTCCTGGATGTGTCCCTCACCCCAGATCCAGAAGGGTCAGCTGCTCCTGAAAGAGGGCCTAAACAGGGGTCAGGGCAACTGCAGCCTGTTAAACCACAAACTAATCTAAGTAGCACTAGTTCAGCCACAAGAGTCATGTGAGGTTAGACCCTGAGGCCTATTGACAGATCAGTACATGAGGCTCAGAGAGGTTAAGTCACTGGCCAGGGTCACACAGCTGCCCAGGGGAGTTGAAAGCTGCGGAAACTGGGGCTACCAGATCTGTCACTCAGGCTATCCTCCCTGCAGATGGACACACTGCAGCCTGTTGGGGACAACATTAGTGGCATGGCTCGCTGCCCATACGACCCCAAGCATGCCAACGTTGCCCTCTTCTCTGGTGAGTGTCTGACTTCCTGATAAGGCAGAGCCCCGTGCACTTTGTTTTTTCATGAGGTCACTTAAAAGGCAGCTGGGTGACCAGTAGTCTACCCAGAAATGGACAGAGTTCCAGTTCAGGTCAGTCTGGGGTTATGAGAGGGCTAGGGTTCTAATGGGGTCCAGGCATAAGTGATCTGGAATTCAGATGATATTGGGGTTCAGCCTGGAGCCAAGGTCCCTAACTTCTGACCCACCCAGCTCTGTGCCCTAAAGTCTAACCTCTTGCCTGCCTCCCTTGGCCCTCCGGATACCCAGATGGGATGCTCTTCACGGCCACCGTGACTGACTTCCTGGCCATTGATGCTGTCATCTACCGCAGTCTTGGGGACCGCCCCACCCTGCGCACCGTCAAGCATGATTCCAAGTGGTTCAAAGGTAGGAAGGAACAGGAGGAAGGGGAAATAAGAATGATTAAGGGGCCGGTGAGATAGCTCTGTGGTCTAAGCACCTGACTGCCTGCTTAGCAAGCACAAGGACCCAGGTTTGATCCTCAGTACCGCATGCTGTGCCAGCCCCATGCTGTGCTGGCCACCCAAACCAGGTGTGTTGGTGCACACCTGGGGAGGCTGAGACAGGAGGATCACTGTGAGTCCAAGCTGTGTAGTGAGACCCTGTACCAAATACTATTATTTTTATTTATTTATCTTTTTTGGTCTGAGACAGGGTCTCTCTATGCAGTTCAGGTTGGCCTTGAGCTCACTTTTGTAGCGCAGGCTGGTCTCGAACTTACATATCTTCCTGCCTCAGCCTCCCAAGTGCTGGGATTACAGGCGTGTGCCACCATGTCCAGCTTGTATCAAACAAATAAAGGATAGGGGCCCGGCAGGATGGCTCAGTGGTCTAAAGCGCCTGCTTGGGGAAGCTTGGGCAGCTTCAGGGACCACGGTTCGATCCCCGGCACCACATGCTGCGCCAGCCCTGCCCTCAGGGCGGGCTGAGTCCGCCATAAAAATGAATGAATAAACAAACAAAGGTTCTGAAACAAGAATAAAAATAATAAATAAAGAAAATAAAAATAAATAAATAAAAGATAATAATAATAAGCCGGGCATGGTGGCACAAGCCTGTAGTCCCAGCACTCGGGAGGCTGAGGCAGGAGGATCGGTGCGAGTTTGAGACCAACCTGGACTACAAAAGTGAGCTCAAGGCCAACCTGAACTGCATAGCGAGACCCTGTCTCAAAAAGACAAATAATAATAATAATAATAATAATAGTAATAATACGCAGTGATTAGGGTGAACTGTGTATGTGTGCCAATTCCCAAGGAGAATTAAGTATTTTGTTTCCCAAGCATCTAAATAAACTAAAGGAAAAAAATATAAATAAATAAATAAACTAAAGGACAACAGCACAGTCTAAAAGGGCATCGAGCCTAGATTTAGGGACATTTGACAAACCCCCCCTACTAGAATTAGAGGCCTGGGCAACTGGGGATGGGACTCCATCTCATCCCACCTTTGTGGGTTGACTTGTTTTTGTGGTGCTGGTTGGAGACTGAGGCCTCGCACATGTTAGGCAGGCGGGCAGCCTGTCCTGGTCTTTTGGAAAATAAACCAAATGGAAAGATTTGGATCTAAAGTAGAACCCGCTGGAAGTGGGTGGCTGAGCATCCTGAAATGGAAGTACAGGACAAATGTGGCAGGAGCTGAGCTCTCTAACACACGAGGGAGGAAGGGGACAGAAAAATAGCAGATTTGCCATTTGGAGGGGAGTTGGACACAGTGTCTTTGGGCTTCTGAGCTCCTTTGCCCCTCAGAAATAAAAATAAAACAATCGAGCTCAGCTCCTCTTCCCAGAATAGCCAACCGAGGTCCTTCACCATCAAAGTGGCCACCCTGCCCTGGCCACCTTGTGACAGTGGCTTCCTGCCCTTCCTCCCCACAGAGCCCTACTTTGTCCACGCAGTGCAGTGGCGCAGCCATGTCTATTTCTTCTTCCGGGAGATCGCGATGGAGTTTAACTACTTGGAGAAGGTGAGGCTGCTTCCCAGGAGGCAAATGGAGCCACGGCTCAGGGACTGTGAGGCTCCAGCCACAGGCAGGGGGAGCAGAAGGGCTTCCCCAAATGTCCCTCCGCCTGTGGCCTCAGGCTCACACTCTGTACCCCCTTGCCAGGCCCTGAGGTGCCAGCCCTGGTGCAGTTGCTACCCCCTCCCCGACCACCCACTCCGCCCCTCTCCACCTGTCCACTGTCCATCCGTTCCTGCCACACTCCCACTTACATGTCTGCCCTTTAGCCCACCCACAGTTCCACTGTGACTTTTATCAAGCTCCCCACCTGTCTACGAACTGACTCTGCCAACCTGTGTCCATCTGTCCATCCATCCACCCAGCCACTCAGTTGCCCCTCCGTCCATCTGTCCATCCGTCCGCCTGTCTGTCCATCTGTCCATCCCATCCCTCAGTACACCCAGGCATCCAGATAGTGGTAAGGTACAAAGACCACCACTTACCACCCCGGGCTGCTCACTTCCCTTGTGCCCTACCTCATTTTCCCCACATGTACCATGGCGCCCCCTGCAGGCCATCTTTGTTACTTTTGGGAGGAATGCTCCGCACTCCCCCTAGCCTGCATGGCAGGAGGCTTGGCTGCAGTGAAGCCTTCTCAAGACCCCAAGCTCAGGTCCCCTGTCCATGGGTGCCACCTGCAGGTGGTGGTGTCTCGCGTGGCCCGGGTGTGCAAGAACGATGTGGGCGGCTCCCCGCGTGTGCTTGAGAAGCAATGGACGTCCTTCCTGAAGGCACGGCTCAACTGCTCCGTGCCTGGGGATGCCCACTTCTACTTCAACGTGCTGCAGGCGGTCACCGGTGTGGTCAGCCTGGGTGGCCGGCCTGTCATCCTGGCTGTCTTCTCCACACCCAGCAACAGGTGCATGGGCACTGCAGGGTGACAGGGGAGCTGTGCTGCGGGCCCCTGTGTTCACTCACAGCTGCTCCCCAGACCCAAGGTTGGGCAGGATTGGACCCAAGGAGCCTCAGCCACAGGCTAGGGTGGGAACAACCTCATGCTGTCTGTGAGAGAAGGAACCAGGGAAGGCTTCTTGGAGGAAGGGGCATCAGAGAAGTGTGTGTGAGAGAGATGGAAGAGGAAGGACGGGCGCTCCCAAGTATGCGGGTCCCCAAGCTGTGGAGCATGGGTCTGTTAAACTGCAGAGAGAAGACAGGCGTGGTGGGGAGGCAGCAGGCTGATGGGAGGATTCAGGCCCGGTGGGGAGCCTGGACCACATCTGAGTACTCTAGGAGGCCATAGAGGGAGAGAGGGTGAAATCAGAGTTGCACTTTTAGAAAAGTCTCAGAGGAATGAGTTGACAAGGCAGGTGTGACAGCCATGGGAGACAGAATGTCCAGGAGGGCCACGTGGCTTCAGGGAAGCTGAGCAAGGATCCAGTCGAGGTTGTTCAGAAGGTGCAGGAACTGGAGTTGGCGAGCAGGCAGGCAGGCAAGCAAGGCCGCATCCCGGGCACAGGGGCTGAAGGCCCATCCGACAGCCAAGGATGGGGTCTCCCTGCCCCTTTTCCCTGGGTACCGCTCCCGCCAGGCTCATTGGAGCCTCCTGTCTGCACCCCCAGCATCCCAGGCTCCGCTGTGTGTGCTTTTGACATGAGGCAGGTGGCTGCTGTGTTCGAAGGCCGCTTTCGTGAGCAGAAGTCGCCTGAGTCCATCTGGACCGCGGTGCCGGAGGATCAGGTGCCTCGGCCCCGGTGAGAACCCTTCCCCCGGCCCCTGAAGGCCCCCAAAGGCATTGTGGGCCCCAGGTAATCAGGCTGGGACTGCCAGGCTGTTCGCACCCGGCCTGACGTCCCTGTCCCTCTTCCTCTTTCCCCAGGCCAGGGTGCTGTGCAGCCCCAGGCTCGCAGTACAATGCATCCAGCGCCCTGCCCGACGAGATCCTCAACTTCATCAAGACGCACCCGCTGATGGATGAGGCAGTGCCCTCGCTGGGCCACGCGCCCTGGATCGTGCGCACACTGATGCGGTCAGCGCCGGTGCCGCACACAGGGAGGGGGCACAGGCGCATGGGGGCGACACGGAGGCTCAGTGGGCCTGGCTGGCACTGCACACGCAACCCAGCTCAGCGGCAGTGCCTGGGGCCTGGTACCTGTTATGCAGAACCAGGAGCCTGTCTGCGCATGCGCACATCTGGGGCAGTCACGCTCGCTTGCATGGGCGTGGCTACGCGCTCCTATAAAACCAACCCCCTGCACTCTTGGTTCCAGACGCCTCAGGGCCAGTGAGCATGACTCTTTGTCCCATCTCATCCGCAGGCACCAGCTCACCCGAGTGGCCGTGGACGTGGGTGCTGGCCCCTGGGGCAACCAGACAGTGGTCTTCCTGGGCTCCGAGGTGGGCACTGTCCTCAAGTTCCTCATCTGGCCCAATGCCAGTGTCGCAGGCACCACTGGGCCCAGTGTCTTCCTGGAAGAGTTTGAGACCTACCGGCCTGACAGGTGAATTGGGACAGACTTGAAAGTGGATGGGGGTGTGGTTGGCAGACACACGGATGGGTTGCCTTGATCCTCCTTGGTCATTTTCCTGGCCCCAGGTGCGGACGACCTGGTGGTGCTGGCATCGAGACAGGGCAGCGGCTACTGAGCCTGGAGCTGGACGCGGCCTCTGGCGGTCTGCTGGCAGCCTTTCCCCGATGTGTGGTCCGCGTCCCTGTGGCCCGATGCCAGCAGTACTCAGGATGTATGAAGTAAGTCCCCCGCAAGGCCAAGTGTGTGTGGAAACAGGGGATGAGCACAGGGAGGAGGGAGGATGGCACTCTGGATCACTGATAGGCTGGGTTGGTGCAAAGGCCCTGAGGCAGGATGGAGCCCAGTAAGGTCCAGGAGCAGCAAGGAGCCTGTGTGGCGAGAGTAGAGGGAGCGAGGGGCAGAGAGGAAGGAGGGGAAGTGGGGAGGGGGCTGATGAGTAGTACAGGGTCCCGTGGACTGCAAGAAAGTCTTGGGCTTTGGCCTCAGGGAGGTGGGAACGGTGGAAGGCTGAGGGCATGGAAGAGGGAGGACCTGGTTTAGTACTCATGGTGCCCCTGGTGACTACTGCAAGGACAGTGAGGTGGGCAGCCAGGGCTTGACAATGAGGGGACCAGGGCAGAACCTGTTTCCTGGTCTCCAAGTGGGAAGAAATTGAGATGCTATGCGCTGGGCTCCTCTGGGCTCGATAAGTGTTCAGCATGGAGCGCCAGACCCCAGTGCCACTGCAGTCGTCACCCTGCCATCCCACGCTGAGGACAGAGCTGAGGCCTGCCTGCCAGGGTGCCATCCTAGCTCTGCTGTCTGGGCCAAAGTGAGGTTCCTGAGCCTCAGTTTCCTTACTGTGAGTGGGGCGGCCAGCAGCCCCCACCTCAGTGATCTGTGCTGCCATGGTGAGCAGATCCTGGGTGCTGTGTCTGCCCCTTGGTCCCTTATAGGAACTGCGTCGGTAGCCAAGACCCCTACTGTGGCTGGACCCCTGATGGCTCCTGCATCTTCCTCAGCCCAGGAACCAGGTAGGGGTTGGGGTAGGACAGGCTGCACCCTGCCCCCCACCCTGCTGCTTAGGGCTCATTTGCTGACCTTCTGCCCACCCTTCCCTCCACTCAGAGCCGCCTTCGAGCAGGATGTGTCTGGTGCCAGCACCTCAGGCTTAGGGGACTGTACAGGTGGGTCGAGGAGGGGCAGCCTCGGGCCTATGAATCCCTGGCCCTGGAGTCTCTTGTCCCCTGTGACGAAGCAGCCTTGGGGGTGGCATCCATCAGAGTGTTGGGAGGGCAGGGGCCACACATTCTTGGATGGGGAAGTGGAAGAATGGGCCACAGGAGACCAAGCCCCAAAAAGGGTCCCGGGCACAGCTCCAAAAAGGAAGTAAAGCAGCAGATGGACAAGCCCTATCTTCCCCCACTGGTAACTAAACTCAGGGCCTTGCACTTGCCAGGCAGGTGCTGTGCAGCTGAGCTCCATCCCCGGCAAGATGCACACATTTTGAGAAGCCAGACAGGTTGGGGACCCATGCCCAAGCTTCGAGGGTTCCTGCTTACAGAACGGGCTGGGCATACATAGATTGTAGTCCCAGCTGCTTGAGAGACTGTGGCAGGAGGATCGCGCAATCGATGGCTCCATAGGCCACTTAGCAGGAACTTGTCTCAAAAAAAAAAAAAAAAAAAAAAAAAAAAAAATAGAGTTGGGGCTGTCAGTATGAAGGGTAATCCTGAATTCAGTCCCCAAGAATGCCAGGAAAGCAGGGAGGGCCGCCTGGGATGTGGCTTAGTGGTGAGTGCTGCATAGCTTGGAGGCGGTCCTGGGCTCTATTCCCAGCTCTGCAACAGTAAAAGGGCAGACGCACCCCAACAGACGCGCAGCGGGGAGGACCTGAGGCAGCCAGGAACGCACCTCACCAGGCCCCTTGCGCCCTCCGCAGGCCTCCTGCGCGCCAGCCTCTCAGAGGAGCGCGCCGGATTGGTGTCAGTGAACCTGCTGGTAACCTCCTCAGTGGCAGCCTTTGTGGTCGGAGCCGTGGTGTCCGGCTTCAGCGTGGGCTGGTTCGTGGGCCTGCGCGAGCGGCGGGAGCTGGCGCGGCGCAAGGACAAGGAGTCGATCCTAGCGCATGGCGGCGGCGAGGCGGTGCTGAGCGTGAGCCGCCTGGGCGAGCGGCGTGGGGCCGGGCCCGGGGGCCGGGGAGGGGCCCTGGGTGGGGCTGGGGGTCCCCCGGAGGCACTGCTGGCGCCCTTGATGCAGAACGGCTGGGCCAAGGCCACGCTGCTGCAGGGTGGCCCGCACGATCTGGACTCCGGGCTGCTGCCCACGCCCGAGCAGACGCCGCTGCCGCAGAAGCGCCTACCCACGCCGCACCCGCAAGTGCACGGCCCAGGCCCCCGCGCCTGGGATCACAGCCACCACGCGCTGCTGTCCGCATCAGCATCGTCCTCGCTGCTGTTTCTGGCGCCGGCCCGCGCCCCGGAGCAGCCGCCCCTGCCGGGCGACCCTGCCCCTGACAGTCGCCTCTGTGCGCCCCGGCCTTCGCGCGCCTCGCACGGCGACTTCCCGCTCACCCCACACGCCAGCCCGGACCGCCGGCGCGTGGTGTCTGCGCCCACGGGCCCCTCGGACCCAGGCTGCGGGGGCGACAGCCTGCCCCGGCCCTGGAGTCCACCCCCGACGACGGGCAGCCTGCGGAGACCGGGTCCACACGCACCCCCGGCCTCGGCGCTGCGCCGCACGCACACATTCAACAGCGGGGAGGCGCGGTCCGGGGACCGGCACCGCGCACGACCCGCCCGCCCGGGTTCAGACTCGGCCCACCTCCTCCCCTATGGGGCAGGGGACAGGACTGCGCCCCCGGTGCCCTAAGTTGGGGCCCCCCAATGCCTTGGCAATGCCAGCCACTGGAACCAGGAGCAGGAGACGGCGCCAGGACACAAGGCCCTGGCCGGCTCCGCTGGGTGCTCAAGCCCCCCACCCCGGCCTTTCGGGGACCCCCCTCGGCCACACGGAAGCACAAGAGCGCACGCTCCCCACAGCGGCAGGCAGCTGGGGTGCAGGACTCTGAGACCACCGGGTTGGGCGGGTGGCCGGAGGGATCTGCTGTGAATTTGAGATTGACCTGCGTAGACATTTTTGGGTTTTTTTTTTTGCAGTTTTTCTAAGGAATTGCACAACTCCCTTTTTGGGGTGGTGGCTGGAGGGGGTGGCTCAGGCCTTGGATGGGGAGTAGGGGGTACAGCTGCAGACCCAAGTCCCTCTACCTCCTCCGAAGGGTCCCTCCCCAGGCCAGGCCCCTGGCGTGTGTGGGTGTGTGCGCGCGTGTGCATGCCGTGTTGTGTGCAAGGGCCAGGGAGGGAGGCACATGTGTGTGCCCAGGGCCGCCCGTGCTGTGTGTATGTCCTAAGAGTGAGTGTGGGAACCCCAGTGGCCCCTGGTCGGCTGAGCCAACGCCTGGGCTTCAGAGGTGCCGGTCAGGAGTCTGGGTCCTGCTTCTGCAAAGGAAGCAGGGATGGCCAGGTGTAAGTGAGCAGATGGAGAGCCTGGGTACGGGCACAGCAGCAGCTCCTAAAGGGCTTGGGGGTCGGGTGGGGGGGGCGGTGGAGGCAGGCAGGGCCCCTGTAAATACGGCCCCAGGGTGGTCAGAGAGTCCTGGCCACCCGACCCCTTGTGACCTCCCCCGACCTCCAGCTGACTGTGCATGCCACGTAGCCGGCTCTGGAGTTCGCCTCCCTGGCCCCTCCCCATCAATAAAACTCTGTTTACAACCACGGCCCCCATGGCTCTGGGCCTGCTCTGTGTCCTGGGGGTGGCCGGGTACAGTAAGCACAGCTTTGAGATACCTGGTGGTGTCAGGACACACAGCAGAAACCTGAGGTGCTGGGCTAAACACCATGGAGGTCCCCACCTGGCACCTTGGTGTCAGAGGTTGAGGCAGGTGGATTACAAGTTCAAGTCCAGTCTCGGCAGTTTAGCACTAGCCTGGTTGTTTATCACAATGTAATTAAAAGGATTGGGACTATAGCTCAGTGGTGAGCGCTTGCCTAGCATGTGTGAGGCCCCGGGTTCCATCCCAGCACTGCAAAAGGAGGAGAAAGAAACTGTACTTGGCAGGCTTTTGGGAGGGTAGCCAGGGAAGGCTTCTGTGAGGCGGGGTCCTGTGAGCCAAGAGAGGTTGGATGAGGAGCAGGCAAGGATCTACAACAGTGATTCTTTATTGTGAGCTAGGATCTCACTAAGTTACTAGGTTGTTCAGTCCAATAACTTTAAGTGGTGACCCTCCTGCCTGGGAGGATCCTGGGCCGTTAGGTGTCACAGGAAAAGATCATTACGTGGTGCTAAGCACATTTCCTTGGCTGTACAACCATCATCCCCTGTCTTCATTTCTGGAACGTCCTCACCTTCCTAAATGACAGCCTGACATCCATTCAACACTTACAGATTTTAAGTGGAGCACGGAGCCACAGGAGCAGGTCCTAGACAAAGGATCTGATATGGTTTCATTTTGAGGGGTGGATTTGGGGACAGAGATGTGACCAGGACAGACCCACACACCCTCTGTGTGAGCACCAACCATAAACAAATGCATGTTGAGTGTGGTGGAGCATCCCCTGTTAGCCCTGCAGCATGGGAGGCTGAGGCAGGAAGATTACAAATTCAAGCCCAGACTGAGCAACTTAGCAATTTTGCAAGACCCTGTTTCAAAATAAAAATTGCTGAAAGTATAGCTCAATGTGAAAGCCCTGGGTTCCCCTGTAACACACACACACACACACACACACACACACACACACACGCAGCATACACATGCAAGCTTCAGCAGCTGCCCTTGAGCCCTTCCTGTGTGCTCAACTGGGTTTGTTCCTGCCTGTGGCTCTGTGACCTCCTGTCTGCTATCTCTGTGTAGGTATTTTTGCCTGTGTCTGTGTCATGTCTGTGTGTGTACAGGTGCACACTTAACCTGCCTGCCTTGCCCTATCTGCCCTGAGCCTGGGCTGTTCCCTTCAGAGCCCTTAAGCCTCTCAAATCTGAATAGTGACAAAATGCATCCAGGAGTGGGCCAGGAGAAGGGTCATGGCCAAGTGTGATGGAAATCCTGGGCATAAGCCAGGCATGGTGGCACAGGCCTGCAATCCCATACTCAGAGGGCTGAGGCATCAGGAGCTCTGTGAGTTCAAGATGAGCCTGAACTAATAGCAAGATGCTATCCCAGAAACCAAATTCATTCAATCAATCAATTCCTGGGTATAGATAACAAAACATAACATACTTGAATACTTAAGACTCAGAACTAGGGCCTGGGGAGATAGCTCCGAGGCACAAGTGCCTACCTAGCAAGTGCAAGGTCATGAGTCTGAACCCCAGACCCACAAAAAAAAAAAAAAAAAGACTCAGAACTGGTGGCCCTTGCCAGTCATGGTGGTGCACGCCTGTAATCCCAGCACTCGGGAGGCTGAGGCAGGAGGATCAGTGAGAGTTTGAGACCAGCTTGGGCTACAAAACTGAGCTCAATGGGCCCGGTGGGATGGCTCAGTGGCCTAGAGTGTCTGCTTGGGAAAGCTTGGGCAGCTTCAGGGACCACGGTTCGATCCCCAGCACCACATGCTGCGCCAGCCCTGCCCTCGGGGTGGGCTGAGCTGGCCATAAAAATGAGTGAATAAACAAACAAAGGTTCTGAAACAAGA